>JAGFPH010002883.1:107724-148168 GCA_018207615.1 Philaenus spumarius | reverse complement strand
GCAGGTCACCGTTAAATAAATCTATCTATAACATGCAATACAGCAGCTGAAGCCAACTCCGCCATCTTGGTGGGGGCCAAAAGCGTAAAAAACAGCATTTACACGGACACAATTTTAATTCGCGCTTTTAAAATACACTGTCGTTTGACCAACTTACGATGAAGTTCAAATTTCAAAATTTCGCATGCAGACAAAACATTAGTGTTTGACAGTAATGGTACAATTTAAAGTTGTAAAATAATTGTATTACTAATTTACCTTAAAAGTTAAAGTTAAAACTTATATGTGGTTTTTGAATCGTGACATAAAAAAGTTAGTCTGTGATATTTTTTTTATTTTTCAGGTAGATAAGTTTTGTAAACGACAAAGTTGTAAATAAAGACTTGAATTTAGCTTATTTTGTCATAAAAAAATTTTACGAAGTGTACTCTGGTAAGAAAGGCAGGTTGAAGACAAGAGTAAATTAAGCACGGCCGGGCCACTCGTCGCCTCAGACGGCACTACATTTATCTGTGCTCTAACCACTGCTCCTCAGGCCGCTTCCTATCATTGTAACAAAAACTATTATTACTGACTATTACTTAGTTATTAAATACTTAATTACAACACTACTTCTGCTCAGATTAGTCTACCTAATAATTTCTGTTCAAAATTTGAATACTTTCAAAACATATAAGAAGTAATTTTCATTCTGTATACTTCATTTTGTATAGTGCTTCTTATATTTGACACATTGACAACAGTTGTTTCAAAGTCTAAAACCTTCATAAGCCTCAGAAAACTTGGGTCAACTACGAATAATAAAAAAGACTCATTGCAAATTCAAAAACATTTAATGGGAAAAATAACATTGTTAGAAAAATGACAAAATGTAAAAAAAAACAAAGCAACTTACATTTTACATTTACTGCCCTAAAAATTTTATAACTTTAGTTAAATTGTCGGAAACCTGAAAATGAATGAATATTTTATTGATCCTTATATGATGTATATTACATTATTGCACAAACAAAATCATAATTATTATAATATATAACTTATAAACTAAATTCAATAACAATTGAAAAAAGCTCTATTTAAAAAACAATCATAATATAAGGAAACAATTTAAACTACCTCAATGTTTTAAAAACGTGTTTGAGGTAGTGAGTAAATAAAACAATTTTAAAAAGAAAAACACAAATACACACACACACAAATATATATATATAAATATTTATTACATCAATAGATTGCTTGCAAGTAAAAGTTATATTTAATTAATGCTTATTATGATAATCATATTTACAGAATATTTATTTTAACGTATGGAAAATTAATAGTACAGTACAGAAGTCCTTACCAGTCTGCTTAGAGCTACCAAAACAAACGTAAAACGTTAAACAAAATGAAATTGTAGTCCGTTCGTTAAATCAAATACTCACACTCACCTTTAAAATGGAATTTCTCCAGTAAAATTAAATACGGAAACACAAGTTTCCTTATTGTTACCCGCACATTTTTATCTTATTAATGGCTAAGTATATAGTATATAACATCTTAGAGTATTTCTTGTTTTGCCTAAAATGTTAGATATTTCCGATGAATGATTGATTGAAAATATCAAAATTGATTGATCAAAATATACCATTTTGAATTAAATATCTGCTTCATTTTAAAGACAAATCTGTATTTATTACTTTCAAATATTAAATAATTACTTCAAATTTATTTAATTTATGAGCTTTAATTTCGTTGAAAATAACAACAAAATTGCATTGTTTCGAAGCTTGATTGGGTCATTTTGGGTTTTGCATTATACATGTCTCTTCTGCCTCAATTATTTGAACTTACATAAAATAAAGAGGTTAGGTAAAACAATACAATTTTGCCAATACTAATAAGGTATTATTGTGATACGAGTACATATTTTTCTTTAATTTATTTAGTTTTTGCATATACATATAAATAAATTTAAGTTCATCTAAGCCAAAATGTGGAACTAAAAGTCTTAATTACGTCATGCATCTCTCATTTTCAAAATAATACTTCAATATTATTTATAAATACTTGATTATATTATATTTAAAATATTATATAATATTCGCTATTAATCTAAATTTGAACTTAACAAAGTTATTACACTTGAGAATTTAAATAAAAACCAGCTTTAGTGTTTTTGTCAATACACCTTCCTCGTAGACTTGAAATCCATTTCAAACCTCTCGTATATCAATACTGTCCTCCTCCAAAGTTCAATCTACATATTTTAATAAAAGATTTTACTTCTTATCGAGTTTCCATTCTCTCTATCGTCGCTTTTGTCTCCGATTTGAAATCAATTTGTTATATCCCTTATTCGTCAACTGGATGACTGTCAGAATTTATGGAGTAAAAACATTCACAACTCGTTGTTAATATTAAAAGAGTGAAAATGGATATAACAAACAACATTTTAAGTTTTGTAAAAAAAAGTTTGAAGTTTTAGTTATTTTCTGTATGTAATTTGATTGCATAAAGTCACATTTTAATAAAACCATTATTTTTATTAACTTAATTATTATCAATATTAGTTATTTATTATGTTAATATTGAGATAAAATAATGAATATATTACTTTTTGATATTATTTTAAAAACTAAGAAATGCATATATATTATTAAGGGTATAATCAATCAATGTATATCTATTTTTTGAATAAAATAAAATATTGAAATGAACACAGGCAGGTAGTATGTAAATACCATGATAAAAAGCATTGTATAATATATGAATTTTTACATATCTTTTATATTTTACCACATTCATTTCTACAAAGTGATTTTTCTAAAAGCTAAAAAGATACTTATCTTACATGATAGTGCAGAATAAGTATTTGATGTATGTGTATAAAGTGTGTTAGAAAAGTCCCGGAATGGTTTAATATTTCGTATATAAGAAACATTTAAAGGTAGATGTGATTAAGGAACCTAATCTATGTAAAAATACTATTTTATTAATATTTAAAAAAAATTATCCGCCATCTTCACTCCGCCATTTTGAATGTAACTTTGTTTTTGTTAATTGGAAGGTGGTTATGTAATACACCATTTCGATGTAGATTTCCAAGAGAAAAACAAAGGGGAAATTTGCACAACCATATCTTTAACCGATGAAAAATGTCGGCCAAAACAAAGAAATCCTGTTTTCCAATTGTACTCCATTTTGCAGTAGTATTTTTTTAATAATGCTAATTATTATTCTTTTTGGATTTAGATTTAAATAAGCTTTCAAACTATAAGCCACAAAATGATATCTGGGAGTATTTCAAATGTTTGAGTTACCGCCATTTTGATTTTTTCAAAATTGATTTTGATTGGATCAACCAAATAAATATTGTGTGGCATTTCGTTCGAAAGCTTATTTAATTGTGAATTCAGTAAGAATAATAATAAATATTAAAAATTTAATAGGTATTATATTGGTAAGGTTGCAATATGTATTTATTTGATACCAACAGAAACTAAGTATTCCATCTTAAGTGTCAGTATTTTTTGAAAAAAGTTGTTTTGGAAACAATATTAACTAACAACAACAATCCAAAAATCGGATAAACCATTTTTTCTGAATATCAGAACTTTTTTTTAAGTATTTTTTTTTTTACTTTTATAGAGTTACAAATCTTAAATGTAAATAAAGCACATAGCATTTTTTCAATCCTAAACCTTCAAGTTCTTCGTCGAAATATATTTAAGTAAATATTCTTTCCCATTATGACCAAATACTTCATAATTAAAATAATTTAAAGAAATAATGGTGTTGCTTTTATTAAAAATACCAATTTTGATACTATTTTTGAATCAACAGATTGAAGGAGAACAAGAAAATTATGCTCTACAATAAAGTTTTGAACATGGGTTTTCTAATAATTCCATATACTGCATAAGATAAGTAAAAGTAAAATATTAATATAATAGTTTAGATTAACCTAACAGGATCTAAAATTAGGCAAACAGTTTTACTTAAGTAGAATATGTATTTAATTTTACCAATTAAAAATTGTGCACGGCATTTTTCAATATTAACTACAATAAAACTTTAACAAAGCAATAATTTCGCATTACTGTATATTAATTAACGTTATTTAAGTGAAATTATTTTAAGAGAAGCTTCATTAAATGAAGTGAATTAAAATGAAGCATTGTTTGTGATTCAGTTACATAACTATTTTTATCACAATTAGTATTCGTATAAATATATTTCTAACTAGATATAAAGTGACGATACTTTTGAATCTTATGTTTTACTGTTATAGCTTTACTTTATCACTATGAATCATATTCGTATGACCTCTTGGTTAGATTTGATGACAAAATTACTTGAGCGTAAAATTACCGATTTCCCATAAACTCAATATAGTGTGCATCGAGTGGTATTAGCTGACCGAACATAACTGCGTTACAGGATAACCTTACATAGCAACTTGATCTATAATATTGGACTTGGCTAAAAATAAACTGTCCTGTCAATTTGTTTCAATTTGATCCTAAACAGTTTTATAAATCAAAAACAAAACAAAACAAAATAAATAAATAAAATCAAAACTAATTCGAATGAAAAGAGAACAGTACATTGCCAAATAAATCTATTAAATCTTGTAACATACAAATAATTAAACATAGAATATGTTGGTGTTGATTTGAAAAAAATACTTCTATTAGGAAAGATAAACAAAATATTTTATAAAAAGTATTATTTTAAAAGTGGAAATTAAATAGCGTATTTCAGGTAAAGAAAGAAATATCTAAAAACAATTTGTAATATTTAGTGAAACAATAGTTTAGAGTAATTAAATTGTGTTTCAAAATAAATACAATTAAGTACCTAATTATTTTATATGATATACATTCCTGTTTTTTAATATTGTTGCTATCTAAACATTTTCAACTGTACTTAAGTTTTTATGTTTAAAGTTTATTTAAATACGCACATAATTACAAATACTCAGAAAATTAAGTAATACAATTATTAGCAATTTAAAAATGTCCTGATATTATACAAATTAAATTACAAAGCTATAATATCAATATTATATCAATATTACTACGTGTATTGTCCATGATACATAAATATAATTTTTAAGTGGTTTCTAAATAAGCTCTCTACTGTAGTTAGTGTACCAATGTTTAAGAAGTTGTACTTATTATTTAAGAAATAAGTTTTAAAATTATTACTTGATATTATTTAGGATTTTGCAATTATGACATCTTTTAATAAGAATTACTAGGGGCCCTGCCCCTGGACGTTCCGCGTCCCAACCCCGCCTTGGCCTTCGGCCTCAAATGGCTGCTTCGCTTCGCTCGCAGTTGGAAAATTTTACCTAATCTAAAAAAAACTGGTAGTTGTGAAGAATTATAATAAAACCTGATTCTAATAATTACCTCAATTGGTGTTTTGGTTCATTGTAGGCCCACCCTAAAATTACGTTCAGTTTTTGATCCAAATTAGGTGTTTTATATATAATAGGTTTGTAACAACCAATGTTTGAATTGAATTAAAATATTGTTAGCATTTTTCGTTGATTTTTGTTTGTGTTTGTTTTTAGTTTGTCAATGTAAACTCAAAAAGGTAATACTCTTCAAATATTTTAAGTAATGTTGCTATGGTAATGAAAGTAAACAAACATGATGTGTTACTAAGTTTTTTATACGAACAGCTGTTTTTGTGCCCCTGATAAAATCAGCTGTTTTTGATACAGTCAATAGAAATCTTTCTTCCATAAGATTAACATTGAAACTTTGAGGTCCACTGGGGCGTAGCCCTACTGTCCTAGGACTTTGGTAAATGGCCTAAAACCTTCCCAGGGTTAACGTGTGTTAGTATGCAAAATTTAAAAGCAATCTGATGAATGGTATACAAACGCAAAGTGGACAAAGGACCAAAAAAAAAACCCCATAAGGAATACACAGCAGAAATTTGCATTTGATTATAACGTTTGCAAGGCGAAAGATACATGATTTGTAATGCTTGATGACATATCTGTGAATGATTACCTGCAATTAAAAAAAAAAAACAATAAATAAGGAAATCGGCCGGATAGAATGGCCGTACTGACTGCCACAAGTTTTAATAAATTCTTTTAATAAGAATTATTATTAAAATGATACAGGTGTGAAAAGCAAGTAATGTTTCAGTTTATTATATTCAAATTCTTAACCAATCAATGTTTACTTCGTTGATTCCTTTTCAATTTTATTTAAGTAACAAAACCCTAAAATAAAACTAGTTGTTATTTAATTATATATGCAAACCAACTAATGTAACTAGGAATAAAAAAAATCTGGTGTGTAAATATATTTTAAATACACCTATAAGGAACGTTAAACATAATAACATTTTTTATTTGTAATTTTAAGCGACTACTCATATGTACAAGCAATTAAAATTAATTACAGAATTAATTTTCAACAACTGAGTGGAGGTTTCCACATTAGAAGCGTAGCCTCAAACACTTCAAGATGTACTGATACCTACCTACAAATGTAGCCCTATCCTCAGTATCGATATTATTAATACCCTAATTAATATATTGCTTATTGAAGCATCTTGTATTTGATATCTAAGGCTTTTGTAGCACCAACTATGTAAGAAAAGCCTATTTATGAAATAATTTGATCAGTAGTTTCCAAATTAGTTTTATTTTTAACCACAATCTGTAAAGTTAAAATGTTTCCTTCTTGACGTGTATAGCTTATTAATACAAGTCTAACCATTCGTATTATACAAATTAAAAAAGTACCGGAACCATTTATTTTTAGTTGTGTATGTCCATGTTATTCATTTCCTCCTAGATCCTCAAAAAACAACATTGATTATACACATTTTAGAACTTTAGAATATGGTATCTTATAAAATAGACTTAGCTCTCATACTATATTTTTCTGTAATATTAATGATGTTTTCCCGACTATTCCACTAATGAGAAAAGAACTGTGTAAATATTGTTACAACTACAACTATACTTATTGGTTTACTTCGTTTACCACGGTTACACATAAACTTTCTTTTGCATTTACCACTAGGTAAACTGTGTTTTAAAAGTGGTGTATTTTAAAGTACATTTTATTTTTGATACAAAATACAATTACATATACAGTAAGTTGATTTTGTCAAACTGATACTAAAACAATAAATTTAGAAGTAGGAATCGCTACTAGTTACTGCTTGCGATTGTAAATGTATTTTTAGTCTATGCTATTAGCTATATTGTGTTTTACAGCTGTATTGTTGAAAAATAACTATTATTTATAAACGACTTAGACTATAATTCAAACTAAACACTTATAGAATCGTTTTACCGTTTTAACTAGGTTTAATTAACCATACTACAACTTATAGTTAAATTTATATTTATAATGACAAAATAATATATTTTGTATTTTATTTGGATGCATCACTGATTTTTTTCTGACTTTCTGTAGTCGATAATAAATTAATTTCAATGCATTCACTTGTATCACCAATTAATTATATTGTAAAATACCCAAAGTTATTTTAAAAAAATTATTATTTACTATCCAATAATTGTCATAATGTTACAAAATATATAATAATTGACTTAATACTACACAGTTCGCAATTTGTTGCTGTTTATCATTACTGTAATATATTTCGTACAACTAAATATTAACTTAAGCCCTTTAAATATTTGGCTTTTATTATTAAATTTAAGATAATCTGTTTTTTTTTTTTTTTTTAATTAATTTACTTACCTTCAAATAATAATATTAATTTCTCTCAACTGCTACTGGGTCTTACTAGTTTCGACACAATCCATAGGACCATTTGAAGGTTAGTAAATTAATTTTATAAAATTACAATAATGGTCCAGAAAGTCAGATTCAAAGAAATTAATGAAAAATGTTTGTTTACCAAACTTTTAAAGATTTAAGCAGCTATATTAAAAATAAATACAAATCATGAATTTCCCTACAACAGTTCGGATAAAGCTTTATTTTATTTTACACCACAAAGGAATAAGTAGTTGGGTCCGGTATTACTTTATTCAATTCCCGGGATAGCCTTCTAGCCTGGGGCGGACGGTAACGTTGAAAAAGGTGAACTCCAGTCACAATACAAAAGCTCCATTTAAACATTTGGATTCCATTTCAATGCTTTATGTTTTAATATTATATTTATCCTTTTAATATAACCAAGCAAAGTTACATTCAGAATTCTATGTTTAAATTATTTTTTTTAAATATACTTCCACCTTAATCCTTACTATCCTGACATATTTTTCTACTACCATATTTAGGCTTTAATGAAATGGAAATTGTTAATACTTTTTTATTAAATTTTGATGTTGTTTCACAATGTGTAAGTGCGATTATTTTAGATGTGTCAATTTTATATACTTGATTATATGTAAATATTTGAATAAGGAAGCTTGGAAATATTACTTTTAATATAGATTACTTAGTGAACGTTTATTAGACAAACGCTGTAAAATTAAAACAATCATTAAATAAGATGGTAGTTTTTAGACATGGTTAGTTTGTTATGATATTATATATTTAAATAATAATACAAATACCTTTGAAGTTGTTACAGTGGAGGACAAATACATTTTTTGTTTGAGACTATACATGTATTAATAAAGGAAATTTTAATATATTTTCTTAGCTTTTGAGGGGACCAAAAAAACATCAGAAATACCTGAGTTAACCACTTAAAATGAATGTGTTGATTTGTAGAATAGAACATTTGAGTAACAATCTGTTTATTTATGGTAGTTTTTAGACATGGTTAGTTTGTTATGATATTATATATTTAAATAATAATACAAATACCTTTGAAGTTGTTACAGTGGAGGACAAATACATTTTTTGTTTGAGATTATACATGTATTAATAAAGGAAATTTTAATATATTTTCTTAGTTTTTGAGGGGACCAAAAAAACATCAGAAATACCTGAGTTAACCACTTAAAATGAATGTGTTGATTTGTAGAATAGAACATTTGAGTAACAATCTGTTTCTTTATCTTTTAAACTAAATTTATACTTCCTTAAGTAAATGTTGAAGCACGTGACGCGATATGAGCGTTCGTCTTTGGCGAAAGTATAATCATATGTAAAGAAGCTTTAATACTTCCAATGCACTTAAATACAGTAGCGTTGGCTCATTATGAGAACTATGAACACAAAAATACCGGTTTAACTTGGGAAGATCTTAAAGTCATGTTTATAGCTACGTTTCCTTCTACTTAAGAGAGGGAAATGCTTATGATGAAGTTAAACAATATGGCAAAGTTTCCGCATGCGTCAGTGGTATAGTATTAGGCAGACGTAGAGCTTCTATGTGCGCGATTAGACAATGACATCACGGAGCAGAGTTTGTGTTTGTATGCCTTAAGGGTAGCCCACATTGTTACTACAGAATTGTATGCTGGATAATTAGACTTTAGAAAAATTTACCGCAAACATAAGGGATAACACTATAAGGTATCATATTTAATGTGTAAGCGTTTGGGATGCAGCGTGACGGTAGTATGACAGAAAGTCTTGTGGAGGGTATAGACTAAAAGATTTATTATGGCCATGATAAGCGACATCAAGCTAATATCAGAAGGATCGCATAGGAAGGGTGAGTGTGGATATCGGGGAAACAGGGCTGCGAGAAGACATAGGGATGTTCGGGAACAGCTTCGGACTGATAGATCACCGCGTAGGGAGATGAACACCAGCGAACATTGGGCGCTTGAGCTCTAAAGATTCAATGGGGGCAGTGGCATTGAGAGGCGGAAAATTTGAAGCAGCGTGACGGGGACCAGGAAAGACATCGAGTGTGTTAACTTTTCGAAAAGATGGGACCCTTAGCGAGGGACTGTAGCATTAAATACAATAACATGTCCAGATCGATATTCCACAAGGCCAGAAGAGTCTCGGAAACGCGGGATGTTTTTACTAAGGAGAGAAATCATGGTAAAAAAAGAGCTACAGTGGGAGGCGGAACGGAAACATGAAAAACGGAGGCATTTGGATGAAAATGCATTACACGAAAGTACAGGCTTGAAAGTACAGAACATTCTGGATACAATAGCGGTGTCAATGGTCTTGGGGCAATGTCAGTGTCAAACAAAATAAGAAGTCTTTTTCAACTTCCCGCTAAGAAAATTGAAAATTTTCTAAAATCGGGAAGTTATTGGTTTCACCCCGTTTTTCGAAAATCGAGTATTCATCAGATCTCGACGTTTTGAGGTCCTAGGAATCTTTCCTTACCACTCCCAAGAGGGTGTCACCCTGTCTGTATGTGTGTGTTTGTGTGTGTGTGTGTGTGTGTGTGTGGGTGGGTGTGTAGGGGTGCGTGTGTGTGTGTGTGTGTGTGTGTGTGTGTAAGTATGTGACCCGCTTATAACTTTTGAACGGCTTAACCGATTGGATCCTACCAAACGGCGTTCTAAAGAGTTCCATCAAACTTAGATTTCCTGAAAATTTCAACTAATTCGGAATGGTAGGTTCTGAGAAATTTCGAGAAAACTAAGAAATAAATTTTTTTCAAATCAGGTTTTTTTTTAATATCTTTTAAACGGTTTTACAGATCAATTCCAAAATCTAATCAGCTTTTAACCTTTAAGGCCCATGCCTAAAACATCACTGGCATATTGGGTGGTTCCGGAGCTCCGAAAAAGCTGTAATTGTAATTTTTGGCAGAAAATCATATCGATATAAATAATAATTTTGATAAAGAAAAAATTTTGTTTGCAACAGCTACAAAATATATTAGTACATTTTTTTTAGCACGTAGGCCGATGGACATACATTTTTTTAGAGGATAAAAGCTCTTACGCAGACCACTATCCACTAAATCACCCCCTCTCCCCAAACTGCTCACAGGGGAGAAGCAAGAATGCATTTATAAAAGATCAGGATAACAGATAATACTCCTATTTCATTGCCACCTTATGTATTGAGTTTGAATAAAAGGACGGAATTAATTATTGAATAAGAAAGTAGAGGCATTCAAGAAGACAGGAGTGATAGAGGATTCGCAGAGCGCGTTTGCGGCAACGGCATTTCTTGTAAAGAAACCAGGAAACCAGTTGAGGATGATAGTCGATTACCGGAAGCTGAAAGAGCATGTGCAGACGGAAAGATATTCTTTTCCGAGGACTGATACGATTTTTACCACGTTGGATGGTACAAAATACTGCTCTTTTTGACCGAGGTCTCCTTTTTAATTCGACCGTTCGGCATTTCGTCTGTGTATCTGTGTGTCTGTATGTCTGTGTGTCTGTCTGTCTCACGATTATGGACAAACGCCTTGACCGATTTTGATGATTTTGTGCATGAGTGTTCCTTATTCCTAGGCCGAGCCATGTACAGACGGAGGACTTAAGCTGTGCGCACGACCAGGCACCTACTACGAGTGCATAAACATAGAGTGGATGTTGGCCGGGTAGCGTTACACGGTTATTGTGCCCGGTGAGTCACCCAATGTTTGTAGAAAAGACGCCCCTCTCCAGCCCCCGTCCAGTATGGGTAACTGATTCCCTCGCGCACAGCTTAAGTCCTCGATCTGTATGTATACTGTTTTTTCCATTTTTCATTTATAACCCCTTAAATAAAATAAAAATGGCGGCTGGACCGTTTCTCTCAGTGTAAGCTTTTTTCCAAAGCCAGTTTGTGGCTTAACCGTAGGTCGAATTTAAAAACTAATACAATTTTGCGTGAAAAAAAATGTTTCTACAAAATTGTATTCTTGATTTTTTCCGTATCTCTAACGGTAGGCTCAAAAATTGCCGTAAACTTCAATTCTGTTAAAAATAGTAATAGTTTTTTTAAATTAACCATGTTTTTATACGTTTATTCTAAACCAATTCAAATGTGTTCCATAGCTTGTTAGTAAATAAAGATTCAGAGAATTCATATATGCCAGTAAAATAATGATTGAAGTAATATTAACAAAGTTATTAGCTCAAGAAACAAGCAAGTTTAGTAACAAAAGGAAACAAGTTCAACTTTAGGCCTAAATAAAAAGTAGTAAATATTGTTTGTAATTTTTTTCATAAATGTAAAAAAGTTTCGTAATTTAGTTCTAAATAGAACTCTATACAAATATTAGACAATTTCAAATTTATTATTTTGAAAACGCCAGTTTTTATGTTCCTATTACAAGACTGCTAACAAACCTAGGACTATTTTGAATAGTAATTTGGGAATATTTCCTTTGCCCAAAAATTACATAGTATTATAAGAAAGTGTAAATGATAAATCTAAGAATTGAACTGTATATTTGTAAATTATTATTTTATAAAATTATTTGACTTAACTTTATTTGAATTACAAAATGAAATGTAACAAATGAAACCTCGCGGCAATAAAGGACATACAAAAAATGACCGCTGGACAGCGTGGAAAGTGTTGGTACATGGGTTGAGATCACTATCACGACGCTTTAACATCGTTTGTTTTTTTATTATTTCTAATATTGGAATATGATATGGAACTGTAAATACATTGTTAGGTTTTAGTTATTTAAGTATTTAAATATTTGATTCTATGTTTTCCCTCAATAACGCGATATTTTTAGCTACCCTATGCATTATTAACCTAAATAAAACACAATACAGGGGGTACTTTTGTACTCCCTGTACTTTTCTTGTACTTTAACTGCTAAAGAAAATCTTAGCAGATTAAAAAATGATAACTAGAACACCGGAATCGCGGGATTTTCAAAATAATGTTTCAATTGCTAAGCCTTCTGCTTACTTCCTTACTGGCACTCTATTTTTAACCTAAGTTTAAAACCACATTACACAGATACATGTAATCACGGCCAACGAGGAGGTTTTCAACAATTAGGAGGCGCAGCATAGAAACAATATAAAATATGACATAGAATTTAACTATAAATCTAGTTTGTCTTAAACATCATGACAATATATATCACAGAGTTAATACAAGAAAAAAATGTTCTTGTATTTTTTTAAGTAAAATTACATACTAAGTTACCTAAGTTGCATTTGTACTAGTATCATAGTAAAACATAACATTTAAATACAATGTTGTATTATTTTAATATAAATACAGGTTGAATTAGGAAAATACGTTTTACATTATTGTATACTTTAATCTGATTCTCTCAAATCCGAACCACCTATGGTCTATTGTTCCGGATTCGGGGGTTTTCTACTGTATCTGTGCAAATGTTGATGAAATATTAAATTATATTATGAATGAAATTTAAAAATAAATGCATTAATTTAAAAATAAAACAATATTTAAATTTATATATGATGTTATGCATATTTAAAGTATTCATTGTATGTAACGTAAATGTAAATAATGCAACGTATCAGTTATAATCTTATCAAATAATAGTTTAATATTCGGTAATGTAAAAGTTTAATAGTTTTACATTTTTTTAAAATTTATTTTTACCAAATATTTAACACTACTAATTAATTCTTCAAATACAAATTTACATTTAAACTAAACCCACCTACTGAATGTACAACAAACTGTAAACATAAAATCTCAAAAATGAGTCTAACCATAAATTTAGTCTGGAACGAGCGGTCAAGTCATTTATTATATACAACAAAGGAATAACTAATAGAGAAATGTATTACCTTATTCAATTCCCAGGATAGCACTATAGCTTGGGGCAGACAGTAGAGATATAAAAAGATGTAATAAACGGTCACAATCCATATGCTCCTAAACATTGGATGTTCGTTTTAATGCTTTATAAAGATGATATGTTTACTTTTTATATCCAAAATCGTTTATGGTTAGCACAGATTCTTATCAACTTCTACACTGCAACTTAATATAAATTATTTCAAATTTATTCTTATAAATTTATTTACTTTTATACTTAGTTGTATTTGTCTTTTAGAAGAACACTTTACATTCTCCCAATCCGTTAAAGATTTTTTTTAAATATATATTTACATAATGTTACAACTGAGCTTTGCTCATTTAGCAATTTCTAATCTATTATAGTCATAGTGTGATGGGTAACAGCCCAATGGATGCTCCCATATAACGATTAATTTACTTAAAAACTCAAGTCAGATGGCTTGGTCCTCTTGAGTCTACGAAGCGGACTGGGTACATGTAACATCCTCAGGATCCCTGTGGTCGTGTGTCCCCGAAGGCACTGATGGTGTCTTGTATGCTTCTTAATTTCTTCGTCAACCGAGTTGACCTTCAATTCTCTGTGTAGATCTGAGTTTCTGATAAACCCTCGTGCATTCACTATGCCCCAAAGTACTTTGTTTTGAAAGACTTGGATGATGCTTCTGTTTGAAGGGTTTGGCACAGCCCCACAACTGAACACCATATTCCCATATTGGCATCAATATTTGCTTATACCGGAGAACTTTATTGTAAGTGCTCAACTTCAAGCGTCTTCTAATAACCCAGTGAATTTTCCGATATTTAATGTTTAGCTCCTTCTTTTTCATTTTGCTGTGCTCCTTCCAGCGCAATTTATAATCTAGCGTTAGACCCAGATATTTAGAAATATTGCTATAAGGAACAGGGTTTTCATTTAATTTTTCACGGCGATGTTGTTTTTTTTTTGTATAAGTGAAGTTGATGTGCTCAGACTTGGCTTGGTTTAGTTTGACCCTCCAATTTTTTTACCAGTGACTCACTTCATTCAAAGCATTTTGCAAACCGGTTGTTGACTCACTTACAGAATTTCCTATTGCCAAAATTGCGGTATCATCCGCAAATGTTGTAATGTCCACTTCCACATGCTCAGGCATATCTCTAGTGTAAAGCAGGTAAAAATCCGGGCCCAGAACACTGCCCTGCGGGACAACAGAACTAATTGGTTTCAATTCTGAGTGCTCACCCTCATACTTTACCCTGAAGTATCGTTCGGTGATATATGAGGAAAGAATTTCATATAGTTGTTTTGGGAGATCTGTGTGCATCTTGTAACATATCCCCTGATGCCAAACTTAATCAAATGCCTGGGACACATCCAGAAATACACTGGAGCATATCTTCCTTTTCTAAAGTGCATGTTCTAAAACATTTGTAATCCTATGTTAACGGTAGATTGTTTCTTTCAGAATCCAAAATGGTGTGTAGGTATCAAGTTTCTTTCCTCTATTAACTTAAGACGCTTGAGTAACAGTCTTTCCGATAGCTTTGTTGGCAGAAGTGAAATTGGCCTATAAAATGACTTTTTATGTAAGGGTTTACCAGGTTTAGAAATCATGATCACTTCAGCAACCTTTCATTGTCTTGGAACATACCCCATTCTGAAGCAGGCATTTATTATTGTAGAGCAAATTTTTTCCTTTTTCAGTCAATTCTTTTAGTACCTGTCCTGTGATAAGATCGTAGCCAGGTGCTTTATTAGGTTTGAGATTGTTCTTAATTACAGTTTTTAATTCTTGTAGCGTAACTGGTTGGATTTCTCTCTCATCCAGCCTCTCAGCAGCCCTAAATTTGCTCCTCAGCTGTTTGCCTAGATAGGGGTTGAAAAGTATCTGCAAGGTGTTGCGCAAGTAAGTGAGCTTTTTGCTTGGAGCTTCTGTCCCTTGTGTTATCTGATTTCCTTATTGGAGGGCATTGAGCTTTAGGCATCTTATGTTCCTTGGAGGCCTTCCTTAGGGAGTATTCTGTATCCTTTTAATCGGTCAGGTTTGGCACGAATTTAGACATTGTCTCATTTTTCACTTTTTTGATCAGTTCTTTAAGTTCATTAGAAAGTTAATTAAAAAATGTTTTGTCTTCAGAGGCTCTTTTATTTTTCCAGGCTTTTCTTGCTCATCGTTTTCTTAAAATTAGCTCCATTACCTCCTTCGGATATGATTTATTGTGTTTCATGTTTGCAGTTAGGTCAGAAGTACTATCCCACGCTGCCTGCTGTATATTTGGTACTAATAGATCCAGCTGTTCCTCAAGCTGACGTGCGTTTTCATTTTAGTTAGTAAGATAGCATTTATTATATTCTACCAACATTCGGAACAGTTTTAGTCTGTTCTGTTGTTAACCAACCTCAATAAATTTTCTTATACTAGGATGCTATCACTAATAGTCATGATAACTGGAGAATGGACTGACGAAAGTTCTTTACTACTCTCAACCTCTATGTAATTTGATGAGAGTCCCTTCACAACAAAAAAGTCAATCAAATCTGGAGTCTTTTAAATGTAAGTCGGCCAGTAAAAAGGTTTTCCTCCAGAAAGGAAGTCGCAATTTAACTCAACCCCCGGCATACAATTCCCTGCCTTTCGGTGTCGTCAGTCTGGACCCCCAGTATGTTTTCTTAGTTTTGAAGTCTCCTGCCACAATAACGTAACTGCCCATTGCTCTGAGAAGATCTAGGTAATCATCTTTCTTTAGATTAAACCGTGGAGGACAGTAAACGCCCGAGACTCTCAATGTTCGACCTCTGCTTAGTTTCACTTCAACTGTTCTCGCTTGCATAATTTCCTTCTCAATTAATTTTCACGTCAGCATAATGCTTATTATTTTCTCTAATGAAAATAGCCAATCCTCCTCTAGCTTTTTCAGAAAGATGGATTGCGTGGTGAAGCAGTAGCCTCTTAATTTAGCATAACAGTAGCTGGTGAAATGGCTTTCCAAGATTAAACATATATCTATGTGTTCTGTATTTAAAAAGAGCTCTATCTCCGTCAGATGCTGCTGGAGCCCATTAGCATTCATAGTAACAATGCGCAGTGTCTTACTTATTTTGTTTCTTCACTTTGCCAAACTTGGATTCCAGGCTGTGTAGTTTATCAAAAGTTTTCTTATTTATTTCTCTTTGCTGTTCTAGCTCCCCTGGTACGGTTTCCATTCGATTTAGGATTTCTTTCAGGATTTAGTTGTGTGGGGTTGGGACTGGTTTTGTCGCTGACTGTGTTTGCACTTTTGTGCATATGATGCTTTTAACCTTTGATTGGGAGCAGCATCGTTTGAATTCTGTCTGTCTATCACTCTAGTTTGTACATCAGGTACTACCTTTAGTCTATTATATATTTAGGTTTTATCCGGCCTATTTCGCATTCTCTGTAATTCTTTTGTGACTTCCCATCCTCTCTGTAGCTTGCAGCATGCACTCCCTTAAGATTAATGCATAACGGTGCCGAGTCTCTTCTTAATGCACAATTCGAAGTGAGGTGTTTGCCTGCGCACTTAACACATCAAGGCTCCTTCTGGCAGAATTTCTGGTATGATTAAATCCCTGACACCTTTTATATTTCGGGATAAGGTTTTTTATCCTCCATAATAGTTCAATTTTTACTTTCATGTCCAAGATATCATTGATGTTGTATATTTTTTCAACTTTTTCTTGATTAGAGAAAGTCAGCATAAACAGAGGAAGCCCCCTTTTTATAAATTGAAACTCCCCCTTTTCATTTTCTTTTCAATCACTCTCTTAATATGTTATTCGCATCTATAATCTGAAAACCCATTAACTTCAAGTCATCTATTATTTCCTCTTTAGAACATTTTGAATGCAGTCTTCTAGTCATCACCTTTATAGGCCTGTCATTTTTGTTTTCATAAGTATTCCATTGCATGTCCTCTGCTTTCAACTTAGCTGTCAGTGCTCTATATATGTCTGAATAAGGAGTGTTCACTTTCCACATATTATTATTTAAAGCTATTACTTGTACTGATTGTCAGTCACAAATTTCATCACTGCCTGCAATTCTCCATAGCTCTCCAGCCCAACTATGTTTACTGGCGGTGGCAGCTGAACCTTAGTAGTTTTTTTTTTGCTGTTAGTGCTGGGAGGTACTTGTCCACTGCTGTTGTCCTGATCGTATTGAGGTGAAGTCTCTGCTTTCCGTTTTTTGCGTGACCTTTTCATCATCTCCAGTATCCAGTTAGTTTCTCTTTCTAATTCATCCTCATCTGTGTAGTACCCGTCACCCTGCGGATTATTTTCCTGAGTGCCATCAGCTTCCTTCCACAAGACATAGTTTTCCCTTCTAAGTATTGAAACTTCTTCTTGTAGTTGTTTTGTTTGGGCTTCTAGGTCCCTGATTCTATCATGGAGTTCAGTCCTCTCAAAATCATACTTTATTCCCCTTCGCTTACAGATGTAATAATTCCGTCTGTTTTTTCCACTGCTGTTGTACTCAATGCAGGTGCTGTAGAAACACATAATCCAGCTTAATGTGATTGACTCCTTTCAACCTTTGCACCTTCATTCACTGAAGATCTCTTTAACGTTAAAGAGTGAGTAATATTTATAAGAAACCATTTATAAAGTGTGGAAAATTATGTAAAAAAAAAAAAAAATGAACCATAAATCTCTGTTTAGGTTAGATTAAAGTCAGTAGTAAACAATCAGTTATGTCTTAAGTGACATTATTTTGCATAACAGTTTTTATTATTATTATTTCGTTTCTTTATTGTACATTTTATATATTTTTTGCGACATATTTTTTACAATATCATATTAGTATTCAAAAACTTAAAATTGTTATATCTAAAAAAAATTTTTTAACACGTTATACAGTCAGTTATGAGTTAATTTACATTAGTAATTAATAATATAATTAATACGGATACAATTTATAACCTCGTATTATTTGAAACGTTTAAAACGTTGGACAAGGACTCGAATGTGTAATAATTTTCAAAATGGTGGCCGTTAAAAATTTTTAAGTTGGAATATCTTGAAAACTGTTAACTTTATAAAATATTTACAAAGACAAAATATTTGTATTTTTAACTACACCTAAAATTCTTTTTTTTTTCGTTTATGTACGTCAAAGTTTAACCGAGATTTCGAAAAGAAAAAAAAACTGTATTTCTTTGAAAATGTCTACAGCAACCAAAATTGGCATAAAATCATAGTTTTTTCAATGTTTATAATTTGAGTAAATGAGATTGAATTCATTGCTCTGAAATGATTCAAAATTCAAATGTGGCGCTTAACCATTACAAAATGGCGATTTATAATACGCTTAAATAATGCTAAAATTGTATAAAAATAGCAAAAAAGTAACTGCACCAACTGCAGTTTTTTTAATTTTCAGCTGCAAATTTCTATTTTTTGGAATCGGTTGTTAAATAAAGAAGTTATGATTTCTTAGAATTTTAAGATTGTTATTAATCATAATAAAAATCATTAGAGTTGTACATTAAAACATCATTTAAACGATAGAACAGGGGTAGAAACTTTTGACATTAAATTAAATGTTCGATGTGACTTCCATTGGCGAAAACCCACTGCTCTATTCCTCGACCCATACATCTTCAATCCCTCTCTCAGCTGTTTAATTTTGTCTACCGGCCTTGAATACACTATAGATTTTAAATGAGCCCAAACAAAATCTATCTGGTTTAAATCTGGTGATCTTGCAGGCCAAGCTATGGAACCACCACGACCTATTCACTGATTTCTACATTGTGTGTCTAAGTAACTTCGAACATCCACATGGGGGTGCACTATCGTGCTTAAACCATGGTCGTCTGGTAACCAGGTGCACATAGTAGCCTGTAGTTACTAATTTTAAAAGTAAAGAACAATTAGATTTAGTAAACTTTATATATGAATTTATTAAGACAGTTAATAACATTTATTTCTTATACATAAAAATGCAATTAGTTTGTAACTACTAGTTTGAGTACACATCATTGTTCTTAAATATAGACATTTTCAGTTGATAACATCATGACCCAAATTAAGTCAGATTAAACACTGCTTTGTTTAACCACAAGCATTGTTTGATACATGCATCCTGTGTAAATTAAATTGGATTAAATGCAGTAGAAGCGTTTACAGTGCATTTTACTCTATTAAACGTTGTAAGTAATAATATTAATGAGTTTTATGTGCAGAAAATCACCCTATACAACATTGTTTTATACTTAATTTATTGACAGATGGTTTATTTATATATTACAAAATATATTTCACATATTAGTTAACAATCATAATATATAATTATTTCTTAAATCAACTTTATTCATATTATATGTTTTATTTAAAGAACCTACAAGTGGCTATTAAGGGACTTGATATTTAAATGAATGCCACAAATTAATATTTTATCATCTAATAATCGAACTTTGTATCTTTTATTTTAACAAAAATAAAATGTATGTTTAGTTAAATATTTTTATATAACATTTAAAAGCCTACATTAATGTGCGCTATAAACCTCCGAGCATAATAAATGTTATTTACTAAACATTTAAAACATTTTTTTTTTTAATTATGTTGTAAGTTAAAGATAAGAGCAGATACATTGTGTGTGTATAATATTCAGCCTTTATAAAAAAAATAGAATATTTACTTTCATAATCCACCCAATCAGGATTACTTTAAATTTGCAATATATGTGTTAATAATATAAAGTATAAATAAACACGACAAGGATTTTATTATGTTTTACTTGTTCCATATTTTGTTTCGATTGTTTAGTGTAATACATCTTTAAGTAGATTCATAAAATTCTTCCTTCAGTAAATAATTAAAGATGTATGTATTGAAAAATTCTAGGAAATGTTTAACATCAAACAATACTAAATATAAGGCTGAAAATAGTTATTTATATTATATTACTGTTTATGTTCTATATGTGTCAATATAAACAATAATTTATTAAAAAAGGAAATATACAGTAAATGTCATTTAACTATTTGTATTTTTGTCATAATAAAATATATATTTTATATTACAATCATAAATTATTTTAATAGACAAACTAATTTGTTTACGAAAACATCACACAGTAGTCAAGTTTCAATTAATTAAAGGTGATGCTGTATTTTTTCCAACTAGTATTTTACTTGCTCATAAATTAATATCATTATATTCTTTAAACTGTATAGACATAATCAGGCAAAACTTAAATTTACTTGTGATAAGAAATAAAACGAAAAAACGTGTTATTATTAAAATTACAACCATACGATCTTTTGTTACTTTCTGTTTGCTAGCCTTTTTCTTTACGGTATGCCAGCATTTACCCTGAGAAATCACCAACTGTTACAGTAAATCGACATACAAAAAACATTTCCCTTAGACTATCTAATGTGTTTTTAATTCCGTCAGACATGCATTTGGCCTTAAAGAATAAATACCAAACAAAGAGCCTTTTATTAATGTTTGCATCATCAAAACGAAATCGTATGAGTTAACAAAAGCGATATGTTAAAATTGTAGATGTATTATTATAAGTAGTTATTTACACTGCTTAAATTACCAAAAATAAATGTTTTGTGTTTAGTGTGTGTCCCTTCTACAGTGATTTTTTTTACCGCTTTCAAAATAATTGGAAATATAATTTGATGATTGATTTATTTAAACAAACGTTAGTGGGTTTTACAAATAATGCAACTAATTTACATTTATTATGTAACATTAAAAATTATTATTCATTGCTATAACTCCTTTATGGGTAAATTTCCCCCTTTTCTCTTTTATCATTTTTACTTTTCGGATTTTTTTTTATCTTTATAAATTGTACACCATTGTCACGTCCGGAATGTTTTACTATCTTAAAATAAAATTTTATTGTTATCGATATGTTTAACAAAATATTAAAAGTTTTTAAAAGTGCAGTTGAAGGAATTTTAAATCAAATTACAGTATAGTTTAAAGTTTTTAATGTAATTAATGCTATAATAAAATATATCATGATGAAAGTACTGAAGATTTACTGATATTGTAGTGTAGTATTGTAGTGTTGTACTAATGTTAATTTCAATAATATGTGCATATTATAGATAGATATTGCCAGGGATAAATTATCGGTGAACGCATATATACTAAAAGACTAGTATAATAACATTAATAACAAAACCAACGTACTACCCAAGTAATTTATATTAGAAAAAATTTGATTTGGAGACAGAAATAATAGTTTACTCAAATTTAAACGGATGTTAGAAATCCTTTTGTAAACTATTATGTTTCATATTAAATATTATATAGTGTGATAATAGTTATACAAATATAGATCCAACCAGAAATTTTGGACATAACTTTTAGCCTATAAGTACACGAGTTTCAAAATGAAAATAAATCACAATTAATAATTTTAATAATTTAAAGGCTTAAAATTTAGATAAAAATCTACTAGGAAAATGCTCTAAGATATTATAAAAGTTACTTTAAAATAATTACCTATTAATTAAAATGAATTACTGCTTCCGAAAACCCCTAGATTCACTTTTATATTTTCTTAAAATTGTTAGAAAAATGCAGCCTAAATAATTATAAGACCTTAGACACTTCATTATTTCAGTTCTTTTTTATTATAGTCTAATTAATAATTGAGATTTTATAGATGTGTTAAATTGTGTTATTGGTTGTCTTTCCTTGATTTTGTTGTTATTTTAAAAGTATGAGCTTCAATAACATTAAAAAACAAAAAACAAAACAGCTGTTATATAAGTATTGATAAGTCTGAATAAAAAATAAAAACATTAAAGAAGTATTGAACTGGTGATGGTGAAAATACTTTGTAGTAAAACTATGACTTTTTTGAAATATTTATTGTAAATTTGTATTAAAGAGCAAATCATATTGCAAACAATGTCTATAATTTTTAAATATAAAATAATATTTTCATAAATTTGTAATTAAAATAAATGATTATAAACGTACATATGATTATATATGAGTATATGTACCATTAATATTTATTTCATATAATAACACTGCACTAGCAAAACACGGATTGTTGCAGACAATTATTTGTATATACCAAGATATATTTGTTTATGGTTTATATTATATGGTAATATTATATACAATTTACTTAAAATATTTTTAACTAATACAAAAAATCACAAAGATTTAAACTAAATTTTATTTAAAACGTAAAGCTGAACTGGAAATCAGATTTAGAAAGGTAATGTTTTATATTTAGAGCGCACGGTTTATATTCATCAAACACAATGTTCTTACCTACAAAACACCAAGTCTGGAAAATAATTTCCAAAAAATAAAAGTAACTATAATTAATTGTACAAAATATACTGCAAAACAAAAATACAAGTAGTAACTTGCTAAATACATACAATGAATTCTAATAATTATAAAATCTAACTACTTTGTACCTTTTTAGATGAAATACAACTTTAGTCTTTACTATACAAGTGTATTCGGTATATTAAATAAAAAGTTTGTTATGGTAAATATTGATTATCAGTGGTATAATGCTATTTATCTTAAAATTAGTTTTAATTTTAATAGAATGAACAACGTTTATCAAAAAATAAATTTATCTTCAGTTAAAAACAATGGTAAGAACAATAAATGTGTATAAAACATTACAAAAATTTCTATATAAATAAACCATTAATTTAAGTTACATACATTTAATAATATATGCAATACAAAAATCGAAAACCTATACGGTATTGAGTATACTTTCATAGAATACTAAAACATAATACCTTTGCTAAGAATTAAACATAAATAAATACCTTATTTTAACTATGTACAACACACTACTATCATTTTAACTTTACAAAATATTAGTTTATTCAGCTGTAACGTGAACCCCCATTGCTCAGTTCCAACTCCAGATTTACAGTTTAACCTAGAATAACTTTTTTATCACCAAATCGGCAAAATTCATCCTACTTTTATAAGTTAAACGTACGGCTACCATTATTTATAAATACTATACATTCCTTAAATATAAGAAGATAATGAACTGGCCTACTTGAACCAGGTAATTGAGAATCGGTCAAAAGATACAGTGTAATCATTAATTTAAACACATTAAATCAATCAACACAAAATCATAAATTTAAGATGTTTACATATTACTTACCACAATACTTTTATTCCACATAGCCTCTAGTACTTAATGCTGTTTTATATTACTTTCTATAGATTTTTCCATATTGTTCAAGGTATAATATTATTAGTTAAACATAAGAACCGATTTTAAATTTGCAATAAATTAACACTAATTATAAATTTTGTTTAAATTATGCATATAATTTATTACGTGTCTAACAGATGCAGTAAATAATGCATGGGCACAGTTGATCCAATGTGAAACATATTATTTATGAACCTCAATAATTAATTGTGTATTATTAAACTTGTAATACTTCCCATAGTAATGTTGAAATTGCCTCAGTAATTAGTAATGTAAACCGTATAACACTATAAACAAACTTCTCCTATTTTGTTTCAATCGTAAACGCATATCCAAATTTGTATTTCCATTGAAGTTTTCAGTATGTGTGGTAATCTAGGTCAACATTATTTATTTTAATAAAAGTATTTTTTAAGTAAAGTTAAATTTTGTGAAAATTTAGTATACAAATTTAATGTTCTGTATAAAATACAAGTATTACTTTTTATAGTTAAATAAAATCGATAAATATTTTAAATCTTTTAGAATTTGGATTTAAAACTCTGTACTGACTATTTTAGTCTGCATTTTTGTTTCTAAAAGAAATAGTAAGGTTGGTAAAAGTTTCCTTCCATTATTTCTATTATTTTATTTACTTATTTTTTTATTTTTATTTTTTATGATATTTTCTTTCCAAGTATTCTTTTTGTTTCTTGGGCAAAATTCTAACTAAAAGTATGATTTAATTTTGTCACCAAACATTCCTATCCTTTTAGACTGTATCATTAAAAATTAATAAATTTTCAAATAAAATACAATTTATTTCAAGCTTATAAACAAATATTATAATTGTTTTACAAACGCAATTTAAATCAAATAACTACTTATTATTTTACTGACATAACTAATTTTATTGTTTTATGTCATAATGAGAAGTCTAAAGTAAGTTTTATGACTAAAGTAATTAATTATTTAATTTTGGAACCATTCTGATGGTATTATCAGAACTTGTTATCAGTTATTAATAATACGTTATTTATAAGTTTTTCGTTTTACTTAGATCACATTTTAAATTTTCATGACTCTTCTAAAAAACATTAAATTTATATTATTTCTGTGAAGATCGTTTTTGAATAAATTATACAAAAGTTACAATACTTGATTTAAACAAGCTTAACTACGACTTTAAATAAAACAATATATATTTTAAAAGATAATATTACATTTTAAATGATAATATTATTTAATACAAATTTAATAAAAGTTTTATTTCATAAATAGTTGACTTTAAGGAAATTGTCATAATATACACATGTACACAATAGGTTTAAAACAATAATATCGATAAATCAATTGAAAATTAAGTAATTTAATATTTAAATACTACCTATTTATTGTTAGGAATCTTAGTTTATGCATTAACTCAAAATCCAATACTTTAAAAAAAATTCATCTTCTTCTAGCTGTGGAAGACAATAAAAGCAACTACCGTCAGATGTAATTGTTATGCAACAAATTACCTTCCACTGAGCCCTCAGTTAACCTGTGTTAAGCACGTTTACCTTTTACGCCTTAGGCGTCCGCTACAATCGTAGGTGATTTTTATACTTGAAGAGTGAAGTGTTAAAACTTTACCGAAACTTCGTGTATAACTTAAAAATATCGTCGACAGGATTGCGTGTAATTTTTGTGTACGTGTTGTGCGTGTTAAATACATTTTTTCTAATAATGTGTTTTATTTTAAATACAGTAAATGAAGAACGTCTTTTTAATCTATAAGGTCTGTAAAATTACCTATATATTTTGAACTACAATCAATCTAATAGATTTTTTCAAAATATTGGTGATTGTTAAGACAAACAAATTCTTATTAGGTATTTTATTACCATTATGTAAATCTACGTATAATTAATACATATATTACCTTTATCTCATTCAAAATTGTAAGTAATTCAACAATATTTATATATCTAGAGTATAAGTTTTTATGTTTCAAAACTAAGTGAAACGGGTCTGTTTTAAAATCAATATCTCTGTAATTAAATTAAAATTAAATCTTTTTATAATTCTGGTACAAAAATAATATTCCAAGATTTTAACCATATTTTAAGTGTACCAATATGTACTAAAAAAACTCGTTTTTGATGTAAAAATTATTCCAAATTAATCTTGATTCATTCAAAGTTAATTACTTGTAAGCGTTTCATGTTGTACAAGAAATCGTATTAAGAGTTTAAATTTTCATTTAAATAAGAATTAAAAAAATCCAACTAAAACAAACATTTCATATTTACTCAATAAAATTAATATAAACTTATAAATCTATGTTAACATAACAGTTTTTAATTTAAAAATATAAAATAACATGATTCAGAGGAGATTATACTCCTAAACAGAAACACTTTTAAACACATTAAATAGTTATATAGAGTAATACACATTCAAACACAATATCAAACATACAGTATGTTTATTAACAAAACAATTCATTAATATATATTTTTATTTTTATTCATTCCATTATACCATGCGCCTAGATAAGATAAATTCTTTTTACTTCCATTCATTAACGTTCAATGAGATTATTCAATATGATATAGTAGACATACTATACAAATGGTCATTTCACTTTACTAATAGATAGTAAAGTTTTTGAAGGAGACATGGGTGTACTAGGCCCTACAACTTTTGTTTGCTTATAAATAAATTCTAATTATGAATAACATTTTATATTATAAATAAAACTTTGTTAAAATTATCATTCATAACTAAATGTTTGTTTCAATAGTAATCGGTGTATAATATACAAAGGGATTTAAAAAAGTATTATTAAAGTTTAAGTGCAAATATCCTGATTATTTTTCTGCAAATCTCTTCTCAATAAACCACTGTTGCTCATTTAAATAAAATACTGTTTCAAAGTACTGTATCTTTGACAAAACTTCGCAGTCTAGAAACCCATTTCCACGTCCTCGAATCTTAAACCATCCCCTGCCTAAGTTCAATCAGCATATTTTAACACAAGATTTCACTTCTTTAAAGCTATCGTTTTCTCAAGAGATACTATTGTCTCTGATATGGAAATCGATTTGTCACTTCATTTTTGGGTATTATAATTAAACAAGAGAATAAATTTTCAATTGAAACGTTACAAATATTTTACTTTTAAATAATAAATCAAATATTTTAAATTATTTAAATAATAATATTCAATTAGTTGAATATGCGTATTTGATAATAAATGCACGTGATAACGATAATGTTTTTTTAACTATTTTATATGTTTTTATAGCGAAAACCCTGGGTAATTTACACCGCCTAAATGTTTTTAAGCCTATAATGTTTTTAACATATTACCGGCAAAATATTCAGAGTGATCAACTCAAGGATTTGATCGCAGAAAGTATTAATTTTACAGCATACTATAAATTAGGAACATTTCCTAGTTTTTTGATAAAATAAAAAATATGTAAGAGCTTTTATAATGAAAAATTAAAAAATGCTTATAAAAAAAAAAAATGCTTACTAGAAACAAGTGTACATTAGATCAAAGGTATGCTGGCGATATGTGTGTGAATGAAATAAGACCTCTTATGGTGCTTCTTTTGTATTTTGTGTCATAAAACTAGCGGTATATGAGTTTTACTAGAACTATTATGTCTGAAATGAGATTTTAATTTATAATTAACAGTTTCTGCTTTGATGACAGCAAAACAAGACAAGAACGGAGAGACACTCTAGCACCAATGAGAGATATCTTCGATATATTTAATATTATACTTTGTACTAAACACGAATAACTTCTTGCCTTTAGGATGGATACACCTAATAAACCCACAAAGTATGGCATACGAATTGTTATGCTATGTAGTACTCGAGATGGTTACATGATCAGTGCAATGCCATATCTTGGTAAGAAGATGGGTACAAATGAAAGACCAAAATCACAATTTTTTGTTGAAGAATTGTGCGTGACTATCAGGGGTTCAAACACTAACGTAATATTCGACAATTGATTTTCGCCCATTACGTTTTCCAAGAACATACTTAAAAATCACCAAATAACTATGGTGGGAACTCTAAGACGAGATAAACCAGAGATACCAATTTAAATGCTTATACAAAAGAAGAGAAAAGTTGACTTTTGTTTTGCATTTGCCCTCGATCCAAAGACTGCAAAACCACAGTTTCATGTGTAGAATGTGGTCGTTTTGTTTGAGCTACTCATAAGTTTACAGTGTGCAGTGTTTGTAAATTGTAATGAAAGACTTATACCACAACAAAATGATGTGTCATGACATTGACATTAGCAGTGAGTAAAATTTTTATATGTTTCTATATATTTATTAAAATATTTCCTCTCTGAGTTTTATCTGTGCATGTCTATTTCTTAAGACATTGATTATTCTTACGCAAAAAAACGCATATTTTAGACATTATGTTTAAAATATTAAAACTATTTGTAATGCTTTTCTAGATTTTTTTACATCTCACTTTAACTAAAAAACTTTTGTAATTTTATATTACCACTACATAATTATTACTTTATTCCTTATTTAATACATGAATCATTTTTAGTTTATATTGCGTTTTATGAGATAATTCAATTTTTACTTTACATTATTGTTAAATAAATATAAGTATGTAATGTTTTTGTCAAAAATACTTTAAAAAATATATATTTTTTATCTATTTATATTTAAAACAAAAATGCTTCTTGGAACCATAACAAAATGTATTAGCTTTCAAATAATGCATTTAATTAAATAAAACTTTAATTATGAAAGTAAAAGAAATTGTTTTTTTATTGCGGTATTCAGTACCCCACGTTACCTTTTATGTAGGAACTTATGTAGGATTAACAATGTTAAGAAAAATATTCATAAAACAATAGTAATTGTAATTTAAAAATAAATACTTACCATGTAGGGTGCTTTAAAACATCATTTTCTTTCATTTGTATTGGTTAAACGATTCCAATTCCAAGTGAAGTGTTGTTTTAGTTTCCATAAACCCAAAATCAGTATTTGTTTTGTCAAATTGATGGTGTGCTAGTAAAAATTGTGTTAAAAATCATATGCTAATCATAGTTAAAGAACCACGGGCCATTGCCGGCGAAATACGGTGACAAAAAATGTTTCATGTTTGTGTATATGAAGGTGTGGGGGTGTGTGTGGGTGTGTATATTGTTATGTGTTGTAATAACTTGTTATGTTCAGACGATCTTGCAGGAGTGATTGAAACCTGAGGATAAATTATTGAGACATCCGACACCGCTGTAGTATAAATACCAGTAAGTGGATCACTAGACGTACAAGTAGAAGGTATTTATAAATCTTATACTGTACATTAAATTCAGCGATCCAGTGACTTTATATATTAAATAGTTGAAGTAAAACAAGTTTGTCAATACTAATAAGGTGTTATTGTGATACACGTACATCTTTTGATCGTTTACTCACTAAACAAAAGGTTTATTAAATACTAGTAGCAAAGGTGTACCTGTTCCAAAAAGGAAAGGTCTTATCTGATATTTTGCTTAAATCCTTCAGGATTTCGTATAATATTTCAACTCTATATACACCAAGCATCACCTCATTTCTGTTATACCACTTTGTCAACCACACACAAGTGATAGTTAGATTCTCCACAGTTGAAACATTTACATCGGTTGATTTTTATCTTCTCACAATTATTTGAAGATTATTTACCAAAGCATTTAACACAACTTTGATTATTATTACAAAACGCTTGTTTATGACTTTGATTGCCATCATTTACGTTGTGGGATTAGAGCAGAACGTTTGCTTAACGGCTCAATCTTGACTTTGATCGCTAATATCTGATAAGTTTCAGATATGTTCGTATTTCTTCAGTTTTGTTGAAGGCAATCATAAATAGAGAAAGACATAATTTCATGATTGGTCTCTCTTTTTAATAATAATAAAGAAGATTACAAAGATTTTAAATATTACTTAATTAATTGCAAAATTCCTATTCACACGAGTGGTCAATACCCCTTGCCATAACTTTTATTGACCGATTTTTTTATCTCGGTAAAGCCACCTCTTTTTAAATGATGAATTAATTTGCAATATTCATCGACTGGTGTTACATTAAACTTAAGGACACCACTAATAAGCTTTACCTGGTAACTACTGACTTGATTAGCATCTCGAAAAAATTATTTTTTTGTTTTAAAATAAAATGTTCCGACAGTGGGGCAAAAAGCTTCTTATCTCCCTTCATGGTATATTTCTGGTTACTTTAATAATTTTCCTTCATCAGTTGTTGTTGTTGTGAATCATCAGGAAACATTGAAGGATTTTTTTTCCTTACTTGTCCTTCCACATTGCGCTATCTCTTCTCCATCTGTGGTATTCCATATTTTGCAATTCGTTGTTTTCTGGTTGTATATTTGAATATTGATTTGCTTACGTCTTTTTGTAGCAATTCGATATTCTCTCGCAATTTAGTGATCATACTAAAATATTTAGATGTGGTCTTGATTTTTAACATTACATAAGGCAGATTCATTAGGAATTTCTGGTTGATATTATGTTATTGACACTGAAATGTGTTTATCACTAGCTTTGTACCACTCTGTTTAGTCTAGGCAGGACTGTTTTTGTGAATCTGAATATGGAGACCTCAACATTAATGAACTGAACTAATTACTCTATTTGAAGATTTCCAGAAGTATAATTTTTTCAAGGAGGTGATATTTTTCTAAACTTGTCGCACTAATCTGGTCAAAGTAAGCCACAATTTTGTCGCAGTTATCTTGTGATTTTTCTACCTCAAACTCAGTGCGACCTTCGCTGCCCACCAGTGCTCTTCCAATTGGAATCAACTATGTAAGTCACTTTGAGACACAATAATCATTGAACAAAATAAATACAAAAATGTAAAGGCCTTTGTACTACTCTTCTGAAAAGTATTCTTCAAGTTTGTTAGTTTTTTGTAGCTGTTCACGATTAATATGATTGTTAGTACAATATCTTACTTAATCATTGAATTGTTCTATAATAACAATTGTATGATTATTTCTATCAAATGCACACTCTACTTACTATCTTTAAACCACAAACAAAACTTATTTAACTGAATAGCAACCTATAAAGCTTCAAAAAAGAACAGATATTTTGAATAACTTAAGAGGAAACAGATCTTTTGGGTATGAGAGAGGTATACTAACAAGTACAATTGTTGCAACGTCAGGTCAGTAAAGCATTGCCGTTGAATAAAAAAATAAGGTTAATCATAAGTTAAAAAAAATAAAATAAACTGTGTATAATTTAAAAAATAGATATTTTGTTTGTACTGTAATGATAGTTACTTTTGACACCTTCTGACAACTTTATTTCCTTAATAATATTAAAACTATGCATAATTGCACACATAGGCTACATATCATGAGATACATAATATTCTGCATTATCCTGTAAAATAAGTATATTTGTTAGTTTATAAAAATCATTATAAAGAAATGTGGCAAAATAAAAATACAAATTGTAGTGTAATAGATTAAGAAGTGATTTTATGATTGTACTTACAAACTACCTAACAGTGAACATTTGAATATTTTACTTAATTCATTACATACTTTACTATTCTTTGTTTATAATTTCAATAATATATATATATTGTTTTTATTTATTAATTTCTAAGATAATATCTAAAAGTTATATCATCATTTTTTTATTTTAAATACGCACATTACACGAAACAAATACTGGTACTAAACGCTTTATGAAAAATTAAAATGTTATTAAAATTTAACTTTCTTCTAACAAATTACATAAGGAATATAACTTTTAAAACATAGTTTTGTGTTTGTATTTTTTTTTAAATTTTACTTAGTTAAAAAACAGATACAAATTATTTACAAAACTGAAAATATTATTTTTTATATCCCATTTTTACTATTGGAATATTGTCAAAGAGTTGTATATGTTTTTGCTCGTTGAATTCTGACACTCAACGGGTTGTCGAAAAAAGGGATAATATAACAAATTGATTTCAATATCAGAGACAACAGCGACGATAGAAAGAATGAAAACTCGCTAAGAAGAAAAATCTTTTATTAAAATATGTAGATTGAACTTTGCCAGAGGACTGTATAGATATACGAGAGCTTCCAAATGGATTTCAATTCTTCGAGGTGTATTGACAAAAACACTAAAGCTGGTTTTTATTTAAATGGTCAAGTGTAATAAATTGGGATGGATTTCAAAGCAGAGAAAATACGAATAGCAAATAATATTTTAAATACTTACGTTGTAATTCGTTTTGAACTATTATTGTGAAAATAAAAGATAAGTAACGGAATTAGGTTTTTTTAGTTCCCCATTTTGGCTTATAGTCATGTCGCTGAGATATGTGACCTTGAACTAATATTTTTTGATGGATTCTAGTGCTATTTGACATACTGAAACATAATATGTGGGGTGACACAGTTTCACCCTTGGGTAACATTAAATATCAAAGGTAAAATCTAATGTAGAAAAAAACAGACACCACAAAATGTATTGCAAATTTGTAGTTTAATAAATGTTAACTATGTTTTATTTCATTTTGTTTGCAGTGTTAACATTCCTACAGATACCAAGCGCTGAATTTTTTAGCTGAAATCGTACTGATTCACTAGTGACTGGTAGAGTAGATCGTTAAAGAAAATTTATGAGTGCAGTAGAAAGCGTGGTGACACCATCCATACAAAAATTGAAGGTTTTATACAAGATGTGAGTTTGAAGAATTTTCAATTTCAAAAGGTTTTTGATAGCAGTTATACATCGAAGGACCATATTAAAAGTACATTGAAAATGAAAAGTGAACAACAGTTTCAAACATCTAGCAGCAGGGGACCCAATCATACCAGAAGATCCTATGAGTGCTTTCAGTTTCTTATGCACTGTTTATTTTGTTGGCATGAATGTATTAAAAAATATTTTGCAGAACATTATATCGAAAATAATGGTAACTTATAAAAAAACAAATTATTCAATTTTGCCAAAAGCGCGGTGATGAATTGGGAGATGATGTTCTCGTACGTGTTTATGGCAGCAACGAGTGATCTACATGTAACAGATGGACGGTGCCGTCTTTCATGCTACACAAACTTTACGGCTCTTTGAAATGTTAAAACAAACGGGTCGTTAGTGTTTCAAGTAAAGAGGATAAAGGTTTTACTGTCGTTATCTCCACTATGAACAGTAATCGTAGTCGTATGTGGAATTCGGTAGTGCTGTATGCTACGTACATAATCAATGGTGGTACAAGTAGCGGTAGAACTTAAATTTCTGATAGCTAGTATCAATTAATACGTTAAGCCGCACACATTCGTAATTTTGAAAATTCTGAGGTAGGTGACTTTAACATGTTCAGAATGGCATCTGCAATTAAGTCTCAAATTAAAGAAGTTTCTGTTATACAAAAGAAAGATTACACTACACACATTTGAACCGAGGATTCGATAAAAGCGACAAGTGAAACATTGATAAGCCTTCTGATGCAGCTAATGCCAAAACAACATCTGGCTCCATTATTATAAAAATTGTAACTGGAACTGCGTCAAAAACGTAAACCCCTCTACAAGTTTAGATATTCAGAACTCAAAGTTCAACGAATAATTTATTTATATTTACTAGTATAATAAATTTCCATTTTCGAAAATGTTACCTCATAGAAAACTATGTAACCAAGGTTCTATATTAAAAGCAGAAGCATTAACAAAATGAGAGGACCCGCACTGCCAAGAAGTAATGCAGACATGTTATCCTTTGGTTTAGCTTAAAAAAAATCAAAAGCGCAAGAACGATATGAGGCGTGGTTCTTAGTTGAAATACTCAAGCCTAACACGTGCTTTAAAGAAGTGTGCGGCCGTATAGGCGGTGGAGGAGCTCGACACTTGTCTACGACTGACAAACGTGTTAAAAGTATTTTAATTGCTGCATAAAACAATTCAGATTTCAAAGTTTTAAAATAAATTATGTTATACATTAAAAATCACATTATATGTTTACAAAATATTGTCGATAAATTTTAAAATATGTATAATACTTATACTTTTTTAAATTTACTCTAAATATAAATCATAACGTCTCTAAATAAGTTATGTGATTTTGACACCACTACTAGTATTTCAATAAAGTTACTTTATCTAAGAGGGTTTATGGATTAGTTTAAAATATTTTAGTTGTATAAAATATATAACAATTTATTTACATACTATAAAAAATTAATTTATATGTACTAACAATTAATTGTCACCAACAATCCATGTTTCGCAAGTAAAATGTTATGTTGTTGTATTAAATTTTTTTTAACGGGATATAAACTCTTCAGGTTTGTAAACATATAATTATAAATAAAGGTTCTAAAAATATTTACTTTTTTTTTTTAAATTATAGGCATAAGTCTGAATAGCTTGAAAAAATATACAATATAATTTTAAAAGTTATTTGTGCACTATAAAGTATTTTCTCCATCACCAGACACATACTGTAAATTTCATTTTAACAACGGATTTTAAAAGATCGGTAATGATGTGAAAATAAAGGGCAACTGAAGTACAAGTTACAAACACAAAGTATTTCTAGTGACTAGTAGTTTCCAGTGTAGTTGTACTTCCTCCTCTTATAATCGGAAAATCCGAAGAGATAACAGTCCAAAGTTTATTGTTTATTAAATGATAACAATTTCAGTTATTTCCTTGTCAAAGCTCCATGAAAGCTTTTAATAATGAATATTCAGCTGCCAATGATTTTCTGTCAGATCTTTCAAATGAGGTATCACTAGACCGATTTTCTTTAGATGATTTTTTAATCCCCCCCCCCCCCCCCTAAACGTAACTAAAACACTATTTTTGAGCTGTTATTACCGTTCTGAAAATCTTTTCACCATTTTCTGCATTCTTTGTATTTCTATAAAGGTAATAAAAATTATCTAATGATTATAATTATTATTTGTAATTTTAAAAATACATAAACAATATCAAATATGGCCTATTTGTTGGTTAGGTTACAATTACCTACACGTACCTATAGAGGTTTTTGGACGTCAGGATTGCGCTAGGTTTTATATCTGCAAAAAAAAAATATAATACAATTTTCGAACTAATTAGAATGACTTTTTTTGTATTTAAATAAACAGTGCATATGTACTTAAGATCGAAAAGTATTCATATTTATTCAGTATGCGTTTCGTATTTACATACATTTTCCTAAAAAAACTATTAAAAACAATTTTGAGCAATGCTCGGTTGCCCAGGTACTATTTTTTATTTAAATGTTAAGATTTTTAATTATTACAAATTTTACTATTTATTTATTAACACGTTGAAACTCGTATTCTTATAGGATAAAAGTTTGGTTTTAAATTTTGGATTGGATCTACAGTATATTTATTTCTGCTACTGCGTTTTGAGTTTTTTCCAATGCAATTTTGCTAGTTTTGCCATTTGCTTGTGAAAAGTAAGTTAAAACTGTTCACTATATTTTCCACATCTACGCCACACAGTTGTCATACAATGTCTTGGATTGAAACTAATATCCTACACATGTGGTTCTAACATCCGTGTTCCTTACAGCTTTCTCCCGAGCAAAAATGTTCTAATACAAATATCTTGGGTTTGAAATAGAAATATACATTGTGTTTTGTTATTAATATTATTATTTAAGTCCTTGGGGATATGTGTAGGGCCTATTCACCAATATATTAGTGACAATAAATAGATTCAAAATGAATACATCATTTAAAGGTATTTACTAAACTTCTGTAATTTTATCCTAATGTATTTTATTATCAATTTACTTACATCCAATTATTGAAAATATGTTGTAATGTATTTTAACATCAAAATAATTAAAAACCAAATAATCATAATCTAAATTTTAAAAACTTATAATATTTTATTAAAAAGATATTCAACTTCTAATATTTTCTGTAAGATGGTTATAAATTCTAGAAACAAAGATGTAGTATAATTGGGAAGAAATAAATTTCATTGTTTAACCCTAAGTACATCCGTTTTGTAATGTTTAAATAATGAGTTCTTCAGATCGGAAAAACGACAAATCCAAAATATAAAACATTGTTACAACCTTAAATGACATTAAACAATGATCTAAGAGACTCTTAATTGCTATTTAAGTGTTTACAGACTGAGGTGAGTAGAGTTTGTTTCTAACGAAGGAAATAAATACCGAAAACTAAAAACAAAACATTATTTAAAACGATATTTTAAACTTATTAATTTATTTCAGAAAAAAAAGAAATACGTTTCTCTAAACTTAAAAAAAATTTTTTAAAGGAGAAATGGGGGAAAATTACTGATATAGTTATAGTAATGTATAAAAATTTTTAATGTTACATAATAAATGCAAATCACATGCATTCATTTTAAATTCCAAAAAAAAGTTTGTTTAAACAAAATCAATCATAAAATTATTATTAATTTTATTTTGTTAAGATTTTCAATTCTCGTTGCTGTAACCGTGTTATATGTAGGGATAAGTTCTATCAGCTCAGTTTTATGCACTTTGAGCTTCAGAGATTTGGTTGAACGTAATAAGATAATCACTGTAGAAGGCACACACTCTAAACACAAAGCTATTATTTGAGGTACTTTAAAAGTAGTGTAACTAACTTAAAATAAAACGTTTACAATTTTAACAATTAATATTTGTGAACTTAATCGATTAGAGGTCTTTGTTCTGACTGGATTAAAACACACATTAGATAGTCTGAGGGGAAACTGTTTTTCTATATAGAATTTACGTAACAGTTCTGAAAAGTGGGTTCTCAAAGAAAATGCTACAAAAACAGAAATATTGGTAGTTGTTTTAATAAACTAATTTGTTTCATACCACAGGTACATTGAAGTATTGCCTAGTAATTATGTAAATTAAGTTATAGGCATATAATTAAAAAGAAGTAAGTAATAAAATTCAAAAAAATTTAAATAATAACAATAAAAAACACTATGCATATGAACTTTATTTTAACTGAATTCTTAGTTTAAACATTTTTATACAAAAGTTTAAGTAATTAATATTGCTTTTATACGAGGGATAAGAGATCAAATTAATGTGGACTTTAAATAATGTTATACATTATTATCACAAGAAATATTTATTTTTGTAATTTAAAAAAAATGCTCTTAAACAAAAGAAAACTCTTAAAATAAAAGAGAAAGTTAGATTATTGTAATAGTAAGTATACAAATTGTGATTTGTTTAAATCCCTATCTGACTGGTTAGTTAATTATGTAAAACATTTCGTATTAATAATGTTTGACTAAGACAAAGATATATATGACTGTTAAATAACTTGTGTAATAGATAAAAAAATCATCTGTCAATCACATTCAAAACGAAGTTATATAGAATAGTATTGCGCACATATCTAACTAGTATTATTACTTACAACGTTTAATTGAATACAATGAAATTTACGTGTTATGTTAATGGGACACTGAAGTCTAAATGCTTCTATTGCATACAATCCCATTCACTTAAAACAGGATGCATATATCATACAGTACTTGTAGTTGAACATAGCAGTGATTAATCCGACTTAATGTAGATCATGATGTTATGAACTAAAAATATTTACCTACGAGTACAATGAAGTGTACAAGATTGCGAATTATTTAGAAATTAACTGTACTTTAAATTATAAGAGTACTTTATTAACAACCATCTTACTAAATATATATATAATTTTATTATAATGCTTACTAAATCGTATTGAACTACAAGCTATTGAATAATTTATGTGCCATGAAATAAAATAATCGAAATTCAGATTCAATAACATACATATGGAAAAACAATAATTCGTCGTCAGTTACAAATTATCGTTTAGAGTTGTACTAAATAAAACTGTTCAATATAATTTAATGATGTCTAAAAATAGTACATTAAAGTAATATAACTTTTGGAAAATGACAAGATTTTTATGCAAAGATATATTCAAAAGCTTATGTTTGAAATCAAGTAAAACTTTTCTGAAATATAATTTATTATAAACGAGCATATTAAAAATAAGAAGTTTTATGTTTTATTAAACCACAGAACTGCTCAGTACATGTTTTACGAGCTAAGGTAAAGAGATAACTAGAAAATGGTGTGGTGTAAAAATGTAAACAATAGTAAAAGCAATATTATAGGTTTGATATAGTATGACTATAGCATCCCTAAAATTTTAACTTCTGAGTTTAAAGGAGAAGTATCTAACTACCGAAGATTAACTTGTAAATGCTTTAACAGACATGGCTTGTCACTATATATTGAATACCTATTCACTTCAGTAGCTTAATCAGAAACAAATATTGTTTTATGCACAAAGTAATCATTTTCGACACAATTTTATTGTAAACTCATAGATCACTAAGCACTTAGCTTCTCTACTATAATCTCCTAGAAATTATAATTATTTAAATAAGAGAAATGTATAACTTGTTCATGCAAATTATTTAAACCGGTGATACATAGTACGAGATCTACTCCTTGACCTATAATCAAACTCGATATGGCTACACATAAAATATAAGTAACAAATGCATATTATGTTACTTTAGATTATTACTCCATTTAGAATATGTAAGTTTTGCATAAGATTTTAATTATTCTCAATATGTAAAATTTTCAGATATTTGAGCCTATAGGAAATGTATTATCAAAGTATTTATTTACTTTGTAAGAAATGATACACAACTTTGAGGACCTTTGTTTAGTAACGTTTGTAAAGCACTGAAAATAGAAAATCCATGATTTGTAAAGACAACATATGATCATAACTAACTTGGAAAAAGTATTAGATAAACAATTTTAAATTTAGGTTTTGTCTTATATTTCTTAAAAATTTTTAACGATTACATTTTTTTTAACGTTCACTGTTAATAAATAAATAATTATTAATAAATAAAAGTAGCAGTAATCTTATTGGCCGTAACTGTTTAGAGTTGGAGTGTCTTAAACAAGTTAAACAATTTTTAAACGTCTCAAAAAAAAAAGAAGAGGCTAAACATTTTATTTGTTTTCATTATATTATTTATTTTTTATTGTATATTCGTACATAACTGTATAACGTGTTACAAAAATTTGATTTTTCTAATATTTTAGATTAGAATTTAAATTATTTTAATTTTTGAAATAATTATAAGATATAAAAAACCGACCTTCAAAAAATATAAAATGAATAATAACACATACTAAATAAAACGAAAATAAACACTGTTATGTCAAAGTAATGCCACTTTATGACATTACCGATAATTGTTGTTAATTTTTATTATTATAATTATTATTTATTTCTTATATGTTCATATCTCCAAATACAGTTAAATTTTAAAATTGTTTCTTATAAATATAATTCTCTCTTTCACGTTTGGGGATACACTATACATGTTTTTGAAACCACACACATACAACTATAAAAGTTAATCACAATCGTAATAATAAACTTAAAATAATGAATAGTATGATGCAGTGTAGAGGTTGATAAGTGCTAACTATAAACCTTTTTGGATATTGAAAATAAAAATTAAATCTGTATAAAGCAATACAACTTAAACCCAACGTTTTGGATGAGCAGATGTATTGTGACCATTTATTTCTCTTTATATATCTACTGTCTGCCCCAAGCTGTAGGGCTACCATGGGAATTGAATAAGGTAATACATACCTTTATTAGTTATTCCTTTGTTGTATATAATAAATGACTGGACTACCCGTTCAGGTCAGAATTTATGTGTAGACTCATTTTTGTGTTTTCCAGGTTTCCAATTGGTTGTACTTCTAGTAAATGGGTTAAGCTGAAGTTTTTATTTAAATTTATTTGTAGAAATTGGAGTCTAATATTTTTCATAAATATATACAAATACTTACAACACTATTAATCTTAGTTTAATCTATTTTATTACCGAATATTAAACTATTATCTGATAAGATTATAAAAGATATGTTGCATTAATTACATTAACGTTAGATGCAATTATTACCTGGAATATTGCATAACACATATAACAATACATATTTAAATATTTTATCAACTTATAACAAGTTACTGTAGAAACCCCCTAATCCATATCAATAAGACCATAGGTTTGGAATTAAGAGAATCAACATAAAGGATAAAACAATGTAAAAAGTTTTTTCTCAGTAAAACCTGTTTATTGATCACAAACACAATCTTTTATGTATATCTTAAGTTTAACTAAGAGAATAGAACGAATAATAACTGAGCAAAAGCTAACTTGTAACTTCTTATGTAATTTTACAAATAATAATTATAATAATAGCATACAAAATGTTTGTGATTTTACTGTCAACGTAATATATTGTCATGATATTTGAAACAAACGATACCTTAGTATCAAAAAAGTTAAACAAATCCCTACAACATATTTTTTTATAGTACATTAACAGTGTCGTGTAGTTGCAAAACTACCTTGAGCACATTTCAAAAAGTGTCAGTTTTTGAAAGAGCTGTCTTATCCAAATAAGGAAATTTTTCCTATACTAGGGAGGTCCGATGCTTCTAGGTGTCCTGGGGCAAGCCCAAACCAATTCGATAAGGATTTTGTTATGACCTTGAGAAGTAGAACTTCATAATAATGGTTATAGAAGAAGTTTTTAAATTATTATAAATCATTACAGA
>JAGFPH010002883.1:72710-87848 GCA_018207615.1 Philaenus spumarius | reverse complement strand
AACCTTTAAGATGTATGAAAAAAATAATCCTTATAATATAAATTAATATATTTATTAATGATATTTATTAGTCATGCCTAATTTGACTATTTGAAAAAAAAATATTTTGTAAAGTTAAAGTAAAAATAAAAAAAAATATATTGATATTTTTATAACACGAATCGTTAGGGATATTATAATTAATTGGTAATGTTAATTGTAAATAGTCAAAATTTATTTATTTTATATTTAAAAAAATGTACATATAGTAACTGTGCGAAAGTATAAACAGTTTTAAATAAACGAAGAAGATGGGCTATTATTGAAATGTTTAATAACAGCAGGATGGTTAAAGAATCAATTGAAGATTTTAAAGAGATTATTGATTACCTTCACGGAACCGGTGGAATTGATTAACATTAGAAATACGTTCTTCATTTAGAAATGAATCTTCTAAAAGTAAATTTCTAATGCACAAACTCAGCAGAGAGAAACGTATATAATTATTAAATTTCTTCAGCACTAAAAGCTATAAGAATGTAACAAATAATACCCAATTAATAAAAAAACTTATCAATCTAATTTTAGATGTTTAATTCTCATAATTACAAAAAATCTTTATAAACCGCTTCAGTAATAAACATATTTTTTTTAATCGAACTACAAATTATAAACCTATTTTTCACTATTTTTTTTAAAAAGTTTTTTATAAGTTGTCAAAATAAGACTGCTGGTATTATTTTTTTTAAACGATAGCTTTTGTTTTAGTTGTTATGAACTTATATTTAAAGATGCATTTCAATATATGCAACTCCGTTTGCGTTTTTCCATTTATTTCAGTGTCATATTGATTTTGTAATAATTGCAATTATATATGAATTACATATGTAATGTAAAAAGAGATTAAAGTACTACAAGTTTTATTATAAGAGTAGTGTTTGCCAAACAAGAAAATAATAAATTATCAATGTCCATTATACAAAAACAATTAAAACATACTACATTAACATTATTTATAAATTATATAACTTTTTAAATTATTTTATGAAAATACGACATCAAATAATTTCTTAAATTAATGCACTTAATATATAGTTGTTCATAATGATTGCCTGTAGGTAATAAATTTCTTATTGTACCATATAACATATTTATATATATATTCAAACTGCCAATAAATTTGTACATTTGTATAAGATTTTTTTAGCTTTCTTGTCAAACGTATTCATTATAGTTACTTAAAATTTTATTTATCCAGACTAAAATAAAACAGACATATTTAATTTGCATATTTATTTGTTTTTCATTTATGCATTTTTTCTTTAATTTAGTCTATATGTATATCAAATCGAAACTCCACTCACTAACTCACTCACTGATTACTGTATCTCAAAAACCATACCACCTAATAAAGTGAAATTTGGTACACATATATCATAGGCAATAAAAGCGCACTAAAAAATAATTTTTAAAATATTTTCTTTTAAATGTCGAAACAACCGCTAAAACAATAATTATTGTTTTTATATATCCCAAAAACCATATTGCCTAGGAACGTGGAATTCGTTATAAATATTGCTCATATGCGCTACAGGCAAAGAGAAAGCATTTTCAAATATTTTGCTTTACTGCTTGAAACAACCCCTTAAATAATAAATATTGTTTGTTATATAACCTCAAAAACCATAATCCCAAAAAATGTGAAATTTGGTACACTTGTTGCTTATATGAACTAGAAATGATTTTAAAATATGATACCTTTAAGGGTCAAAACAACTCCTAAAAATATAAATTTTTTTCTTATACTTTCCTCATACCTAGAAAGCTTATATTTTGTAAATTCTTTTTAAATTATATATACAAGAAGGAGCTTGTTTTAAATTTTATCACGCGCTGCTAAGGGGTGAAAATGTAATAACAACCCCTAAAAATAATAAGTACTAATTGTATTATTTCCTTAAGCTGATATTTTGTAAATTTATTTCATACAATATGCATATAAGAAATAAACTAGTTCAACATCTGTCACTTTCTGCAAGGGGTGAAAATGTACTAACGAAAATAAAAAATAAATAATTATTGTTACACTTTCCTTCAAACTAGAGAGCTGTAAAAAAGTTGTGTACATTTATTTGGTACAAGATACATATACAAATTACACCAGTTTTACGTTTGGTTTCATGCTGCTAAGGGGTGCAAATGTGATAACAACATCTAAAACAATAAATATAGACTTTTATAATTTCCTTAGGCTGATACTTAGGACCTATTTCTTACAATATGCATATACAAAATTAACTAGTTTTACATTTGTCACGTTCTGCTTGCTAATGGTTTAAAATGTACTCACAACCAATAAAACATAATTATATTATATTAACAGTATTATTTAAATTTTACAAAATTTAATGTTTATAATACAAACTACAAAAACACTTATATTTTTATGCAAAAGACAATATTAAAGGGTTTGAATAAGTTTGTAAATAATTTTATTTTAACCTTAGACTAACTTCAATATATCAATAAAATACAGGGGCGTTCTGTATTAAAAACTAAATTTACTGTATAACTTTGTGTAATAATTGTAATAACTTGTGATAATTAAAAGAAATATTAGTAAAATGTATTTAATATATTTATAATATGGAATTTTTAAGGAAAGTTTTTTTTAATATATAATAATATTCTAAAGTACAATACGTATTATTGTTAATGTAACAAAATTGCAAGCAAGATTAATTTAGTTGCATGATTAAAAAATAAACATTGACTTATAGTAGGTAATTATTTTAACATTCATAAACTTTCGGTATATGAATGATACACTAACAGTAACGGGTTAACAACATCAATACTAAAGACATCTTAGGAATCGTAATCTCAGTTTACGACGATCTAAGCCACGAGGTTGTAAAGAAACCTTATCTTTAGCCGCTCCCTGTGGATAATGTAGCATATGTGTGATGCCATTGGCCTGTACAACTTTATCATGTCCTTGGCTGTTGGACATGTTAAACAGTGTACATAATTAGAGTACTATTTTGAATATGCTTGCTTCAATTATCTTTATAACACGTTTTTACGAATATAAAGCTAACAAGAAAGTGTTTTGTTAAATTGAGATACAGTAAGTAGTTTCTGTATAGTTCCTATTTGACATTAATTAATTTTAAATATTCTGACAATGATTGTTAGGAAGCAAGCATATGTTTTTGCCAATAGTACTTCAATTTTGTATTTATTATGAAATAGCTTCATAATTGTGTTTTTTGTTTATTTTCAAATTGATCATAATTTGAGCAAAAATCGAAAATCCTTGAGCTTACGATTTAGAAAATTAAACCATAACAAAGTTTACTGTAAGTAAAAATTAGAGAACTATTTGTCTAGCGAAGTTCTCATACCTAATCATTTTACTAGGGCCAATGCTAAACATTAGTTCAATAAGAAAGCCTAATAATGATATTTTTATATTTTCCTTTCGCTTATAGTTTTTATTTCGACCTTCTTTTTGCCTTATTACCAGATTGTCAGGAAGCTTAATCGTACCCAAGCAACGTACGATAACGTACTATAAAGTATTCATTGGTTATGGAAAACAAACATTATTTCCTTAAATGATTTCTTGCAACTTTCAAAAACTACTTTTGCACTTTGTTTGAATGTCACTCATGGCTTTGAATGGGAAACTGCAGTTATTTAAATTGAAAGTAGTAGTCAAAAGGAATCAAAGGGATTATAAATAGAGAATCGGGTTAATCATGAATGATCGGCATAAAGTATCTACCTGAAGTCCCTAGCCAGTAAGTCAGTCATCCCACAACCACTCCGGATGTCCTTAAGAGTTGTATCAATTCTTTTATTACTCCCTTGTGAATTATCAACAATCAAGTTGCACTCCGTAAGTTCACGTGCTGTATCAGAACTTTTAATTTCTTTAGGATAATTCAAGTTGAGAAGACATTTGAATTCAGAGTTTGATGTATTTTCATCTTCGAAAAAAGTTACTGCTATGCCAGACGAAGCTACATAAATTACTATTTAGTTTTATAATTATATTGAATCATTTGGTTATTCAAAAATGCTTGCCTGTTTTACCAGTAAAATCCAGAAAAAAAGCATCCACAATCTGAATTAATGCTTTAATCACCCTGAAAGTTTACGCTTTATATTTCATACAATCCTGTAGTTTACGTAGATTCTGCTCGCAGTTTTATTTATTTTGTGTAAATTTATTTAGAGGACGTTAGTTTGCCTCTCAATTACGCATTGTCGAATCACTTAAAATTCATAAAATAGTATTACTTTAAATGATGCACGTCATATTGTCATATTTAGTTTAACTCAATATTCACATCAAATTCAAAAAGAAGAGTTTTTATATATACACACATAACCCAGTGCACTTGTTTAAAGGTGCATAATAGTGAACTGATGTAGTTAGTCTCGCCGACATGTACACGTGTGCGTACACGTGTGTATCACGTGGGTATTACTGTGCAACAGGGAGCGTATTGGTTTGATGGTGGTCATCTCTCAATTTGGTGGATGTCAAATATATTTTTGGATTGAATGTGTGTTTCCTCATTTAATAGCGAGTTTGGGTTTGATAGGGTAGCCTTGTAGATATGAAATTATTCCAAGGCACACATGTTTGGTCCCTTGGAACATATGTATAAAATGTCCATATTTTGTGTATGTTAGTATAATTGTGTCCTGCATTAATTCGATGTTCTTCGTAATTTGACTGGATGAGGATTTTGTTTTTGTGGATGTGTTCCTTAAAGCCTATTTTGTCCTTGACCTGTTAGATCAATGTAGTGCACATGTCATTTATTTATCACAATTAAATTTGGAAATACCGCATGCAATGTAAGTGCAATATGTTTTGTTTTAGACCAATAGCCTTTGTTTTAAAGACCAGTAATATTTTTTGAGCGACATTATTAAATATCCCATGGTAATTGATACTCATGTAATTATTATTTGTCTTGCACTGTATTTTTGTAATTATTATTCTTCATTGGAATGAGTGAATCTATTAATTCGTGGTCATATCCGTTTACTGGGGCTATCTGTTAAATTTTTTTTTTCTGGTCAAAAAAGTTTTTTTCCATGAACATTATTATGTATGAGTCAGTTGTGAGTGGACATTATTTGGTTGTGAGGTTGGGTAGGATGTGACATGTAAGGCCCGTTTGAGTAGGTTTACTGTTAATTTTTAACTGCAACATTGTGTTTGGATTTGGTTATGCTTAAGTCGAGGTTATTCAAAATATTGTTCGTTTCTATCTCGCATGTGAATTTGAGTGAGGGGTGTAATTTATTTAAAGTAGTTTTTGAACATGTGTATCTGTCTTGTAGTTGCTTTATAAGGCATAAGGTATTATCAAAGTATATATGGTATGATGATATGCTGTTACAGAACAGGTTGGGTGTGTTCATGATGAACTCCTGCTCTATTTGGTTAAGGACTATCAGGGCCAAGATGCTTGAGAGTGGGGCATCCACAGCTAATCCTGCCTTTTTTATATGACATCTGACTTTAAATTCAAAGTAGTTTTGTTTTAAGCAGATTGTTAAAAGTGTTATCATTTCATACAACGTTTTTTTATTTTTCAAAATACTTAGAGTTTCGTCCAAAGTAATGTTGTCGTAAAAGTTAACTATGACGAATGACACAAGAGTGTTATGTGGATCCATTGTTTCAATTTATAATTTATGGATAAGATCTAATATGTTTATTAACGAAATTTCTTTTTAAAAGTTTTGCTATTACTTATTATTTTGTCCAAAATGTTTGATAACTTACTAGTGTGTGCGTAAGTGAAATTAACTGGAGGTATAATAGGGTATCCATTCTTATGTAATTTTGATAGTGGTCCAAATGTTGAAACAGAAGGGTTAAGTATCTTCGTTAATCTCTTCTGGTTAATATTTAAAATGCGACTAACAGAATTTATAGCAGTTTTTTATTTAGAGTTGAATATAATAGTGGGGTTGAGAAATAACAGTTTTTAAATTTTTAATTTTTAAGCAGTTACGACGTCTCTCTTCAAATACTTAAGAGAAGTGTTTGAACACATGGAATTGTGATATAACAACAAAGAGAACACCACGTTAGCTAAATAATATAATAATAAATTTAACGGCGTAGCTATACCGTGTTCCATGTGTTGTTATACCCAGTCCAATAAGGAAAACAAAAGTATATATTTACTTTTTTACTTGACTATGTTCTGAGTTTTTACGTTTTTATTTACTGATTTAGAAAGCTATAATACGTAATAAAAGCGTTCTATGAGGAATTCACAATGGACACCATCAGGTTTTGTCATCATGTGGTAAATTAAGGATAAACGGAAGTGGTTAGTTTCATATTGAACATAATACCTGTCTCAGTAACATTAAGCATTAGTTGTAAACTACATTCATAGTGGATTCTATGGCAACCTCTCTACAATTATTTTGAGTTCGTACTTTTAAATCTGTTGTCCTTTTAGATATACTGTCTTTATGCTTTTTTGAAGTGTTATAGGATTAGAAAGTTTTTAAAATCCGAAAAACTAAACAAATATTGAAAAAAAGAATTATTTCTTTCTAGGAGATTCAGAAATAGCGGCTTCTTAAAGAGTGCGTTTACAGTGAACTTCATCCTCTAACAACCACAAATCCCGTAGGCAGAATGTTAGATTGGGTGGTAAGAGTGTGTCTTATTACTACTTTTTGAGATCACCAAAGCACATTTTATTTCGTAAAGTAGAAGTCACAAGTAGTACCATTCAGTAATCTATGGTGTACATTGTATATTATTATCCAAAGCATTTCATATTGTTTGAGCCTTGGATAATCAGGGACAGCCTTTCCTAATTGGTTTGCCTTAATTTTGTGTTTCTTCGTATACAGTAAACATTAAATTCAGTGAACAGAAGAGTTTTTCCAAAAGAACACAGATTTATATCTCTCGAAAAATGACAGGTGATTACTTTAAAAAGGGTTCTAATCATTCTTGTTGGCAATAATGGCCAGCTAATAAACTCATTCATGTTCTTAAGTTAAATAAAAAGATGCATTACAGGTGGATGATCTATAATAACTAAAATAGCTAAAGATTTTCCAAGCGGTCTCAGAACTACAAGCTTTTGACAATGGGTAGCTGTGAGCGTCCTACTTTTCTGATTGACTATCTTATCAATCTTGTTATCTAAACCAAACGCATTTTACACAATTCTTAGCTTCAGGTATTTGCATATATACTAAACTTATTAATTTTACAAATTTATAAAATTCTACGTTTATGTGGTCCAAGACGTTACTAGACAGGGGAGGGCTTTAAGGTAACACCTTTATGATCACTTAGTTTTGTTAACAGTAAATTTGCCAGATTTTGATTTAGTCATTTACTGGGATACTCGTCATCTTTAGTCTTATTATTCTTGGAGAGTGGACGTGGATATCGCTTGCTACATGATCCGCAGAGTATAATCTGTGAGGTTATGTTTATATTTTACTTTAGCACTTTTCGTTAGGTTTTTGGAATTTCCTACCCACACTGGTTTCAATCATGCATATTTTTTAAAGCTAGGACAACTGACAAAGTATTCGCCGCAGGAAATAATTCTAAAATAATTGTTTGTTTCAACACTTCCAACATAATATATTATTTGTAAAAATAAGAGTACTATTAAAGTTGTTATTAACACTCTTATTATCCTATTGTAAACTTGCCGTTGAATTTTTATAGTAGGCATAATCACTCGTGTGTTTTATTATTTCTGAAGAACGTTTTTTAGAAAAAAATATTTTATTTTGTAATGTTCATATTGATTGTGGTAGGATCATTAAGATATTCAATTTAAGGACGATGGATATCACTGTTGCTGCAACTTAGAAAGGGGCTTTCTTCCTCCCACTTCTTGGCATGACAATACTTACATACAATTTGCCGTACAATAGAAACAACTTCATAAATACTGCATTTTAAATAAGCTTAAAGTGTGACAAAGATATTGTTTTAAACAAAATCAGATGGCTTTTTATTTTGTCGTTGAGAAACCACCTGACCGACTTTGGGATGACATATACATCTGGACCCAGACGCTCTATGTGCATCAGGATTTGCTATGTATAATTTAAGGGATATCATATTGACTTATGGATTGTTTTTACTGTTCTTCTTGGAAGCATTTCTTTCAACTTCAGGTTTGTTTTGTTTAAGTTTTTGTAATAGGTTCTTATATTTTGATTCTATCCTTAACGGTTGAGAGGCATTTTTCTTCTTACTTTTATTTTTAGGAGTGCCTATGAAACTATTTTCAGAGTAGAAATTAAGAAGGAAACACTATTAAAGAGGCATTTATTGTGTGTCTTTTCAAATAACATGTTGCTCGACAGAACTTTACTGTTTCAAGCGAAGTACAGAGTTATTTTGATGACATTAGAAGGATGAAGAGCAACATCTCATCGAGCAATGAGTGGTTCAAAGTGTGCACTTACCTTAGATCCAGTACAATCTGTGGCAAACTATCCAAGTACTCATCTGGATGCAAAATTCAAATTTCACCTATGTACGCTACCAAAAGCTAAGGGTACATTCCAGACGCAGAGTGACATAGGTGCTACAAAGGGACAAGATAGCGTGTTACTCGAAATATTGATAAAATAAAACTTGAACAAAAAATCTCAAAACTTATTCATTTATTAACTCAAACGTGTTTCAACTGTATTTCAAGTCATCATCTTCAATGATCTGTGATAAACAATAATCAAACTATAACTATTAACCTATCAGTGTTTCATAGCCCGTATTTATACACACCTAAAAGGGGAGGTGCGTGGGAGTAGGCTAAATTAGTAATGCGTGACAAATGCCTACCGTTATTACAACTAGCCTAAAAATTAATTATATAAGTAAACAAATTAATAAAAATCCCAAGCAATATATTATTTGTTGTCTACATTAATAATATTAGATAATGGTTACTCACGTTGTAAAACCCTTCGTTGTTGGCGTTTTATGCTTCTAATAATTATTTTAACATATTTTTTATCTATTTAAAAATATAATTTCAATTACAATGTTTTGTTTTTATTCTTAGTAATTTAAATATGTAATAATTTCGTTTAGATCGTTGAATATCTTGTTTGTATGATTCAGTAAACAATAAACTTGTTGCAGTAGTAACAAGGAAAGTAAGTAATCAAACGGAACTAGAGAATAAATAACATGATGTTTTTGTTCGTAGTAGAGTCGTCCATTATTGCTAAAAATTAGAAATGTATTGAAAAATGAGAGAATTACAAATACAATCTCTAAACCTGTAAACTGGAACATCACATTAATATCCTATATTTATCTCTGTTTCAGGACTACATTATAAACTCAATACTTAACATATTTGTCAATACTCATTTTGTTTTTATTTAAACATTATAAAGAGTTAAACTGATATATTATTCAATTAGATTCTTTCAAATCGAATTATACTAAGCAATAATCTGAAAATTATATAACTACAAGCACATTAAGGTCACTATCACAACTATAAAATATAATTATAATAATATTTAAATTTAGTTAGGTTCTAAACGATATATATATTGTATTAAACTGTGTTAATGTTATCACAGGTGAATAATTCTAAAATATATATTGAAATATCTACCTGTATTAAATAATTTATTTTGTTTGTGATTTAAACAACAATGTTTTATATTATAAAACTAAAATTTAGCTCACAATTTTAATTGCACTTTTTCGAATTTTACTTAAACCACACACATGGTCCAAGCATTAATGTTTAATATGTGCCAGATTAAAGATAATTCAAAGTGTGTCCTCTTTTGTGTTATGTTAATAAAATTATTATTTGGAAGATCAATGGTGCTGGGTTGTTTGTATATATTATATTATAATATTAAGATAGCTTGTATTATAACTTTTATAACAAATGATTTTCAGTTTTCTTTTTAAAAGCTGAAATATAAAACATAAACACATGATGTTTATAAGTTCAAGAGGATGGTAACATCTAAATAAATATGATGTAACGTGATAAATTAATGATAATTAAAATTAAACATAAATATAATAATTATTTGAAAAAAAACTGTATTTACTTGATACCATGTTTGATAAGTTACGTTTGATTTTTGAAAAAAATGCAGACAGCTTTTATATTTAAATTATGTAGAAAAATTAAACAAATCTATTGTTTGTTTATGGAAGACAACTAGTCCGAAATTTGTTCATAGTATTGTATAAATTTTTCTTTTATTTTTTATTTTATGTTAATTGTTTTTAAAATTGTTCATTTATTGCTTGTTTAAATCAACCTCCATAAAAGTTTTAACATTAGCAAAATTCAAAAAGCAATACAAAAAAAGTTTTTGAGATATTTTAGCAAATTAAAAAACAAGCCATTAGCTATGATACCAGAAATATTGTTACTTTAACGAGAGCACCGAGATTGCTGATTGATAAATGGGCTGATCATATATATATATATATATATATATATAAACAGAAATACTTTTACCATGAATTGTTCGTAAAAACAATATACGAGTACAATCAGTACTTAGCTTGTAGTCATATAAAACATGCTAAAATAATGTAAAAAGTCGGTTGACAAATGTGTCAAAAATGCTGGTGTGGTAAAATTAAATTTAGTTACTACATCTATTGCTTGAATAACATAAGCCTTGTATATGTGTACTTTTTGAAATTTATATACTTTTTCTGTATTTCAACATCATTTTTAAACTTAAACCAACAATTTACTAAAAGCCGAATTAGGCTTGCAGTAAACTGTGGATGCGTTGCATTGGTAAGGACTTACAATATTTATAGATGTGTTTATACTTGATTCGTGAAAAAGTCATCAAATTTAAGCGGTGCCTACCTTTGAGTTTAAGCAGTAATTTTGTATCGAAAAAGAGCCTGACTTGTAAATGCAACTTGGCTGTTTCTTTGAAGTGTGAACTCTGACCCTCTCTGTCGGTCGGAGTTAAAAATTATTGATAATTGTTTACAAGCTAAACCAACCCTAAACCCGATTCAACACGGCACAAAAGTATCCCATCATAGATCAGTTGGTAAATGAGTGAAATTTTAAACCCATTGAACTCTTATTTACGCGTATTATTTTTAATCAGTCAATTGATGTTACATTATTCATTGTGATGTTTTTCTGTATAACATTTTCATGTGCTTAAAAAGAAAACCCACTTTACTATTTTAATCCTAAACTTTTTGCTTTGGGTTAAAGTAGTTTCCTATGCTGCTGCCATTGGTTGCCAGTAGCTTGTGTCAAACAACTAATATGTTTTGTATTAACAAAGGTAACATTTTTATAACAGGATTTAGTCTGAAAACATTGGGAGATGAAAATAAATAAAAGAAACAATCTCGTTAGAAAACATCGATTAAAATATTTAATTTTTAGCACGGTTTATTGAGTGTATCAATGTTAAGTTTATGCAATCTTATATTAGCTCAGTTGCAGATATTTCACTTTCTTGAGATATATGCATTATCATGCGTACTGGATACAAGTATACATAGTTGAGTAGTTTGTGATTAATTATACAAAAGTGATATTATGTTATCAGAAAAAATAACAACGATTTGTCTAATTCTCTAAAGAAAATTTTTAAATATTCTTATTATTTATTATTTTATTTTATTACTAACAAATTACATAATATATATGTGACATATTACAAGGTCGTTAACATATAAAATAAACCATAATGGTCCCAAAATAGTACCTTGTGGAACGCCAGTTTGCACAATACAGCAATCACTTTGGACTTCGTTTACCTTTACACATTGAGATCTATTTTCTAAATTAGAGGAAATAAGCTGGTGTGCCTTACCTCTTATGCAGTAATTGTAAAGTTTTTTAAGTAATATTTTGTGATTAACAGTATCAAATGCTTTCGATAAGTAAAGAAATGCCACAGTGATGGGTGTACTTTTGTCTAGTTTTTCATAAATTAAATTAGTTATAAAATTGAGATCATTCTTAGTGCCCAGTTTTCTTAAAAAAACATACCGTCTTTTTTATATTAATTTACTATTCATAACAAAATCCAAAAGTCTGCGGTATATATTTTTTTCAAAAATCTTAGTTAAATTAGACATTAAAGATATAGGTCTGTAATCTGACATATTATGCATTTCTTTAGCTTTATAGATAGGTTTTATATCCGCTCTTTTAAGTGCATCAGGCCATACTGATTTTTCAATACTTGAATTGATTATTTTATTATGTACTAAGGGCTCCACAATGAAATTGGTTAGTGCAACCACAGTTCTGGTATTGAATCCATCCATACCACTACTTTTCATTTTCATGTTTTAATAATGATAAGGACTTCAAATGTATCAGTTGGTAACAGAAATGTAGTTTTAGGGTTAGTTGTAGGAAGTGTTAATTCAATATTATCTGGCTTAAGCATAATAGTGCGTGTATTACTGAAGAATGTATTAAAACTGTATGGAAATTTTATTTCGGTCATTTATTTTTATTTTTTTATCGTCATAAATTTACTTTATTGTATCAGTATTTTTATTATTTTTACCAAGTTTGTTATTAGTTACAGACCACATACCTCTGGAATGCTTAATGTTCTTTTCAACATTTATTTTATCATGCATTATTTTAGCTTGATTTATAATTGTGTCTAGTATTTTTACATATGTTTTGTATTAATCTTTGGCTTGTACATTATTTGGAGCATTTTTCCAAATTAAATAAAGAAACTCCTTTCTTTTACAAGATGTCAAGATACCATTTGTAATCCAAATGCTTCGAGGAGCATTTGCAGATTTTCTGTGTATGTTTTTTTCAGCTAGAGTAATACATTTTTTAATCAGACTGATCAGAATTTTAAATACCAAATTAGGGTCACACTTTGACAATATTGATATTTAATCAATATTCTCTGCTAAATTTTTTAACTTATCATAATTGATAATTTTGTACTGATTCTTAGAGACAATTTTATTAATCCTATTTAACGTTAAAAAAAGTGAATAGTGATCATTAAACACTAAGGATAGTTTAAAAGCTTTTGTTATAAGATAATTACTTTTAATAAATATATTATCAATACACGTGTCCCTATTACAATTCTGCTCAGATGGCCTGGTAACAGTTTACAAAGCCATGCTCTATTCATTTATTTAGATGCTCTTGACTAAATTTATCCATTGTACGTAAGTCTATATTAAAATCGCCAATCAACAAATGGTGTTTGGCATTTTTTTTTCATAATCATTAATGCTTTCAGATTTTCAATAAATTCAGCCTTAGAAAGATCATGCCATCTATAAACAGCAGATATTTCCAATTTAATATTATTTTCTAATTTTAAAGTAGAATTATGTATATTAAGTCTGCCTATTTTAATGTTAACAGTATTTTCATTTAAAAAGTCTTTAATAAAAATTACCATCCGCTAAATTCACACCCCCCTCATTATAATGTATTTTGTATCCTTTAATATTAAACTTCAAATTTTCTGTATTCAGAGAACACTATTATACCTGGTTTAACCTCAAGGCTTTCCATGAAGTCCAACAATTTTTCAAAATTAGTACTTAAACCTCGTATATTTACATACATAATTAAATCTTAATTTTCGATAGATTCATTGAAAGCATTGAGGTTATGGCATATTTTTTCATGTTTTATACAATTATTTTGGTGACCATCAATAAAATCCAAACACTCATTAACATTTAGTTTTTCTGATTGTCCCAATTTGATATAGAAAGCATGGACTGATTTAATCACTACTTTATCCTTTGAACACTTTCTATAATTTGTCTATTGCCATCTTTAAATCTAACATGTAGAGATAGTTTGACCTCACATCATTTGTACCTCCCATTACAATTAGATAATCATTCTTGCCCAAACACTTTACTTCATTTCTTACACTAGCTATAATATCTCCTATTTTTGCATTTGGTTTACAAAAGCCTGATACGAGGAATTTCTCTTGGACAATCTTTGATTTGAGGATGTGGACAAGATCCCTTATATGACTGTCTCCAAGAAATACAACTTCCTTTCTTTTGTCATAGGTATCTGCATATGTATGATTACTAACAAGTTTGTTTATTGATAGTTCTGTCTAGGAAAGTTTCGAATCACATTTCCAGGCTTTAAGTGTGTGGTATTATTAATGTTGAAGTTCCATTTACTTTTACTAAATTTCTTCTACTTCCTTTGTGTGTGTGTGTAGTAATGTTCGAATTATTCTTTAGAAACTACGCGTTTTGTAGCTATCATCAGAATACAATGGTTTCTTAATATCTATTCAGTCCCACCTTCTTTTTATTCAAGTAGTTTTTAAATTAATAATATATTCATTCCAATACCGTATTTTAACCTTAAAGCCATTGTGGAGTAAAATTAAGCACATGTAACTACTGCATAAAGCGTGTTTTTATTTGTGTTATGCGTCCCAATTTATTACATAAAATAGTTTTGGGTCAAGGTAAAGTATTATATTCAAAAATGATAAGAATTTTTTTACAAATAATCTCCAAGAAATACTAAAATATACATAAAATATGCTTAGTAACAAACTGGTCAATAACTATAGCAAAGTTTTTCCAAGGTTAACACGTAAACAACTTAATGTTGCTGTAACCACTTCTAGTAAGTTGGTAATGAAAATACCTTTAAAAATGCTAATAGACGTAGTGTATTGCGTATATATTCATAATTATTATGAAATGAAGTTTTGCAAATGCTTTTCTTATGTCACTAAAGGACAAATTTAATGACTTGCATTTAAGATTTTAATTTTAGGACAGTAACTTTACTGTTTTACTTAAGTAATACATTTGATATAAACTACATTTAATATTTGTCACTTGTTGCTAAGCAGCAAACATAGGGAAACAATAAAAAATGAATATAATAAAAAATGTGTATTACCTTAGTTTTTCTCCACCAGACAATCCAAAAATTTGCTCATATCGGGTTACTAGTTTCGACGGCTATACCGTCATCATCCGGATCCTTGACATAATGTTTTTGATATGAGCCGATGATGACAAGGATCTCGTCGATGACGGTATAACAATCGAAACTAGTAATCCGATAGGAGAAGCATTTTGGATTGTACATCGGA
>JAGFPH010002883.1:61324-72700 GCA_018207615.1 Philaenus spumarius | reverse complement strand
TTACTTTATTTTTTTAAGGTGTCAGAGTGATTGTTTGAGTAAAATTCCTCAAGATGACCAAATTCAAATGTTTGCAGAATTTTACAACGTAGACAACAAAAATCCAGCAAGATTCATTTCTACAACGGCTAATGGAAATTAAACCTATAGAGAGGCCTCGACCAGTACCAGGTATACCTCCTGAGCGGAAGAAAGGTAAGAGGCATACTGTTTTGTACCATCTATCACACAAAGGAGAAAACATTAGCGTTTGCAAACATGCAATCTTGACCTTGTATTCTGTACCCAGTAAAATGCTCAAATGGATTTCTGATTTATTAAGTGTTGAACAATTTCCAAAAGCCATTCAAGGCAAAACCCGTAAAGGAAATGCTGTGCATCGGAAAATTTACCAAAACATTAATGAACACATACAGAGCTTCCCAACTAAGATCTCACATGACACAGGAAAGACTGTTACATACACTTTTCAAAGAAAGTAATCCAGATTTACAACATGTTTTTATTATACATTACTATACGTACTATACATTTTACAAATTAAACTTTAACTACAGGTTTGGTAGACCTCAAAAAGATGTATGCGTTCTATGCGAAGAGCTTGGAAACAAAATAATTAAGGGTAGCACTCAAAACGACAATGCAAAAAGAGTAGCAGCAGCATTAAAAATGGTGCACGTGAGGGGGTCCAAAAAATTTTACACTGCCTTGAAGGACATAACCAAAAAATGTGAAACTGAACCAGACACATATGGTATTTGCGTGGACTGCATGCAGAACTTACCATTGCCTCATATCCCAGTACAAGAGATATTCTACTATAGACAGTTATGTGTTAATTGCTTTTGTGTGATACCCCTTTATCATGATCGTATCGCCATAAATTGTGGAAATGAAGTGTCATCCCTCATTTTTTATTTCACCAAAACCCACATTCCTGAGACAGCCTAAGAAATGCATGTGTTTTCAGACTCTTGCACAGGTAAAAACCGAAATCACACTGTACTAAGAGCCTTGCTAGCGATATCTAATGCCAGAAAAGTTCTCTTAAAACAGTATTTTCCAATAAGAGGTCACATCTTCCTAGCCTGTGACGGGTGTTCGACGTTATAAGAAGAGCGTTGAGAAGAAAAGATAGGGTGTATACACCGGAACAGTATTCAAACATGATACAGGAGGCCTCAAAAGGAAAAATAGAAACTAATTTGTTGACGGAAAATGACAGAATTTTAGATTTCAACGACAAGTGGTGGCCAAACTTCTTTTTTAAAACATATGTCTTCAACAGAAACAATGAACAAGCGAACAAAAGAGAGACAAAAGTTTATAATATCTGAGCTTAAAATATCCTTCCTTGAAATGTATGAAGGAAGCATAGTTATAAGCGAATTTATCAGAGGATTTCAAAAAAAACATATTTTGGCTGAAAAAGCCTAATGTTAGAAACATCCCACTACCAACAGAAAGATCATTCCAAGGTATAACCCCATCAATGTAAAAAAGTTTGAGGATATCAAAAATTCTTAAAGTATGTCATTCATGATACTTTTATGATGAAGTTATTGTTTTGCCGACCACAGTTCAAGGTGATATTGAATAACTCACCAAGAATACCGTAGAACTGATCCTTTTTAAGTTTTAGTTTAAATTCAACATGTTGTGTGTATTCTGTCAATAAACCAGTTATAGCTTTAAAAATCTTTGTTAAATAGAGATGTTTACTGTGTTTATTACTGAAAGGGCATATGTCCACACAAAAAATAAATAAATAATCACACCGGCTTCACCATACAATCTAAAAATCTGAAACTTTTCTGAAATATGTATTTTATAATGATCATTATGACAAAGTATAAACATTTAAACATAATATTTTTTTTTCAAAGAAAACTAGTTTGTTGTGTCTCCTGTAAAATATTAAAATTGTGATTTGTACCCTTTCTCAAATAAACGATTCAATAAATAAATATTTGCATACAGTTATATTTATAACTAAATTACGAAACGTTTTAACACTTTAAAAAAAACAACAACAAATGTTTACTACTTTTTATATATTCCTTTTTGTAGTTGAAAATTTTGATTTCATTACTGAACCTTTTTTGTTTCTTGAACTAATAACTTTGTAAATTTTACATAAATTAGTTTTTTACTGGCATATATAAATTTTTTGAACCTTTCTCTACAAAAAAAAACTATGAAACACTTTCGGATTAGTTTATTGTCACTATATTTGGGAAATTGTTGAAAATATGTTTGCAAACGTACCGAAATGGCTTGGCATTGCAAAAAATTAGCATGAACTGTTGCAGGGTTAATTATTAAAAAAAAAATATTGCAGAAAAAAAAATGTATCTGTTGTAAAGTAAATTGTTTCATTATTGGGCATAAACTCCTTAAAACATTGTGATTCGAAATTACAAGAATTTCTAAATGTTCTTCTACTTATTGTAGTTTTGACACGGACAAGTACATTTTGAATCTTACAACAAATCTTACAACAATTTTGAACAGATTAATTTATTAAAACAAATTCAAATCAAATGTAAAAAATTTACTTATAATTATGTTCACGTAATGAAAATTAAATAAACTTGTATAAAAAAAAACACAAATTATATATAATGCAAGTAACAACAATTTAAATTATTATCATAGATAAATTATAAACACAAAGTAATAAACAGCTAAAACAAATACAAATTAATAATTAATTGATTTGCTAATGTGTTAAAATGTTATAAACAAATGTACAGTAACTTATAGATAATAAGATACATTACATTCATAAAATTAGTCAGTATTGATTTTTTTTTATTTTCTAATAAAAACTCAGTAATAGTTTTAATTGCATTACTTACAACTAGGCAATTATATATTTTGTAATACTACTTGCTTTGTACAAGGCATATAATATTAATCAAATTATAAAATAAATTAGTTCTTCTAACAAAAGAAATGACTATTAAAGCTAAAATTATTGTGTGTATATTTAAGTAAATAAATATCTTAAAAAAAAAAATTGTAGTTTCTTAACTATTGTCTTCGTTGATTTAACAGTTTGTTATATTATAACAGTTGTGGTAACTGAAAACGATTGACTTTTTCCTTTTCTTCTGACAGCCAATTTATCTCGCCGTCATTTCCAATAAAATATAGCTTCACTTTTCTGAGAAACGTTTTTAGTCCTGAAATCCATTTCCACGTCTTCTTATCTCAATACCAAACCCTACGGAAGTTCACTTTGGGTTTTTTTTGTTCAGTATTTTACTTCTTTGGTGTCTGTATTATCTACTAGAATCACGTTTGTCAATGTTATTGAATTCATTTTGTTACATGCGTTTTTCTAAAAAATATTCTGTAATAAAATGAATAATTTGTTCGGATACTGAATTATATATTTATGTTTTAACATAATATTTTAAAATTTTTACACTATTTCTCTTATGTGTATCTGTTAATACATTTTTATAGAGCAAGATAACAAAGCTTACACAAATAAAAATTCTTTAACTATGAGAATTCAAAATTTAAAATTGCTTTATTCTGTGGATATTAGAAACGGAATATTTCCAATATGTATTATATTGTACATTTTTAAACCAATATTTGTAAAATTCCGTTTCTTTAAATTTCAACAAATCACATTAATCATATGTTCGTAAATAATATCAAACCAAGAAATATAAATTTATTAAAAGGTTAAAATTGATATCATAGTATAGATTGAATTAATATTCAAAAAAATGTTTCTGAAAATAGAGCGTAAAAGGTATTACAATTTAAATTCGTATACTATATTCATATGCTTTTAAGTTTGACGATGATAAATAACTATTTAAAATTTAAGTCATTTAACTAATTATTTAATTAATAGTTTAAATGAATTGTGTGCTTGGCCTATAAACTAGTATTATTGAGTAAATTACAAATCTGTCTTCCTCAAATAAACATAACAAGGTCGGATTTGCTGTGAAGTTTAGATTTCTATAATGACTTCTACTTCAATGTTGAAATTACTCTACAGTCAATAACTGACTTCTATTTGCACATCAACACACTAAATGTTCTAGTTCATTTAAGATAACAACATCTGCAAATATGTACGCTACGACCGAGCACTTCCTGTTTAAATAAACCAATGTTTGCATAGTATGTAAATACTATGTACATTGAATAATCATTGGACTTTATAATCAATGGACTTTGTGGGAAATTACACAAGAAATTTTTTTTTAGATAAACGTAATTGCAATTAATTATACAGTTACATATTGCATATATAAATGTATACATTACATTAACTTCAACGTAAAAACTGTAAACGTTTAGGAGTAATAGTTGGAAGATGGTAAAAAACCCGTTCGTATTTAACAGAATAAAATTAATTTTTGCAATTAAACTGTGTAAAGTTTTAAACTGTTTTATTAACATCTCCATTATATTTAGTCTGATTGTTAAATGCAGCTTTGTGGCTATCTCTAACAAGGAAGGAAATTGACAAAATACTTTTATGGCGTCTCCTTACGTCATATATACCCAATGCTTAAAACTGATAGATGTTACATCTTCTTGTTCAATTAATTTAGCTTGTAGAGGAAAGTAGCCAACTGAAGCAAGGTAGGTGGTTAAAATCAAAGTTCAAAGTTTACTCTGACGAGTTCTGTCGATAGTTAAATATGGAAAGTAAGGTTGGTGTTTGTGTTCTTTAAATTGGGAGATATTGCCAGACAGGCTAAAACTGTATGGTTGTTTTATCAGTTTACCACATTATGTCTTTTAGTTACCTTCGAAGGCAAATTATCTAACAAAATTAAATTTAAGTTAGCTGGATTTTCTCATGATACAACATCGGATGTTTATAATCACTGTTGACAAAGATAAAACTGAAGCCAACCGATTTACAAGTAAAATAACAGAACCGGAACCCCATATTTATTTAAATGGTACCCACATAACATAGAAACAACAACTCATACGTGTCAATATAGACAGAAAGTTAACATACATATTTATAGTTAATAAAGTACTTTGCAAAACATATGGTTCTTAATCCAATTGTTATCCAGTGATTAACCACAGAAGTACAGACATCATAACCACTAGACTAAAAATTTACAAATTGTATCTTGGCCCAAATGTAACCAATAGTGCAATGTCTTGATACTTTGTTGTCAATGAAAAAGGACACACAGGCTGGATAGTTCCAAAACAAAGCATATAGATTCTTAAAAATCTCTGCCTGGCTCATTAGCAATAATATTTTTCTTGAAAGTCTGATAAAATTCCACGAATATGTCCTGAAGTTAAACAAACGTATAACTTATATACCAGAAGGCTACATACACGCTCATCTGTTGTTAATTCTGAGAGAGGCCATTCCCCCTACCCCAAGAATGCAGGAACTTACAACTGTGTCTTGTCTACAATCCAACATTAAATTAGTAATTTTTTAAAATTAATTTCAAACACATTTAGAACAAGTAAAATTGTATTAATTTATTTAAACACACAATAAAACTAACTAACAAAAACCAAGCAAACCTCTAACTACGAAAATCAATATCATAAAAGTAAGTAAATGTTAAACAGCTACGTATCATTTGATACCACTGCAAACGGATCTAATTTAAACCTACACAAGTGAGATATTATTTACCATCCATCCCACGGTCCTAGGAAGGAACAAACTGAAAGCTACCGTATATTTGTTTTCAAAAATCCATATGAACAAATATTGTTTCCTTATAAATTGCTTAACATTCCAACTGCACAAACATCGATGGTCTTCTTCCTAGAGATATCGCTTTTTAATTATACATTTGTCCTACTTAAATTTATAGAAATAGAAAACAAATTTATTCACACTTTTTTATAGAAAGCTTTGCGAATTCCTTGTTTTATAATTGTAGGTAAGTTAATCCTGTCTTTATTCAAAGTTGACTTTACAAATTTATTTTTCTGCATTGTCAATTACTTCTGGGCAAATATACTACTTACAGTTATTAAATGCCATTAAAATATAACAGTTTAAAGAAACAATTAATTTCTAAATATTATAATATTAATTTTTATATCTCTCTACCCTTTCTCAAATAAGTTACATTTTAGGTAGAAACTAAACAATTTTGCAGTCACATAACTTGTAAATAGTAATCCACATTTACTTTATTGTAAATTTAGAAATAATACCATTAAAAGGCTTTTGAATTGCACATTTCATATATGTGATATTCATTAGGAAAACACAAACAATCCACTCTAACTGAAAAAACTTTAAACAATACATACAAATACAGAAACACATATCTTGCATATATTAAAAATCAACTTGATTAAGCTCATAATTTCATAAAGTTAAACACCTGTTCTGCTGTTCTTAACTCTTGTTTTACCTGAAAGTTAATGCTAGCTTAACAACTAATGTTTCATCTAAAGGTCTATTTTAATGTTACTCCACTATATTTGATTTATGCATAGCTAATCTAGGCTCGACCTCATGCAACACACAACCTAGCTTCGGCAAAATTTAAAAAAAACACAAGTAAATATATATATTCAAAGTAAATCAATTTGAGCTTGAAAGTTTATTTGTTAAGTAATCATGTTAATAAAGGCAACCTCAATTTCAAAATAGAGGTAATTCACATTCCACTTTAATCATGGCCGTGAAATATTCTACAATAGGCCTGAAACCCAGGTAATAATTTGTTCAAATAATTTATTTAATACTAGCTGGCCCGACCCGGCTTTGCACGGATAGACAAATTAAAGTTAAATGTATATTAACAAAAAAAAAAAAAAAAAATATATCGATAAATATATTCCACTATGTATTTCTTATATTGATTTTTAGTAACTTTGACCCCCATCGAACCAACTTAAAAATTTTATTTTTTTTTTAAACATTTCTTAGCGAGCACATAGAACCCTGGAGGAAGCTACCTACCAAATTTCTTTCCAATCCGTTCGGTGTTTTTTTTTTTTTAGTAACTTTGACCCCCCAAATCGCCCTAAAATTTTGAATTTTCGGAAACCCTTTTTTAGTGCGCATCTAGAGCCTATAAAGAGTATTAGTGCCAAATTTCATGTTTGTAGGCCTCGTGGTTTTGGAGAAACTGTGATGAGTCAATGGTATTTGGCTTTTATAAGTATAGATAACATATATTTTGAATGACTATAGGATGACGGTTGATTCACTTGACCATAATTAAATAGTGAGTTCTGTAAAAGTATTTAAAATTGTTTGCGTAAATAAAATCAAATGTTTAATTAAAACATGTGTAAAACCTATTAAGATAATTGCAGTTAAAAACAGTCATAGAAAATTACTAAATTAAATTAAAATATAACTTGTCTCAGGTTTAAAATCTGTACATTTAAATAAAGGAATCTAATTCACATTTAATTTGTTATGCCATAAAGACTTACTTTGAATAAATTATAATTTATGTATGGAACAAAAGTGTACCGAGAACTTGCTTTGTTCTTGTATTGTAAATTAAAAATACCATTTACATTACATTTTCACCATTGAATTATATTTTACTAAGTTAGCATTTCATATTAACCTAAACTCTAATTATTTCAATACAATATGTTTTTAGTTACTTAAAATAAATGTACATTTATGTACTATACACATTGCAATTCAACAAATAATTGTCTGGTTCAAGTTTCACAATGGTATACATTACTAAGTCTTTTTTGAACTATCTGAACTTTACATTTCACCTTTTGCTTAGGTTTATAACATTTTAAACATACATATTGTTAAACCGAAATGGTAAATTTTGTGTAATAATATATTTTCTACATGCTATTGATTTTCATAAACACAAATAAACTTGTTAACCAATGTAAAATTACTTGTTGCAATTAAAATATACTTGGCGACTGGTAGTGAATTTTTTCCCTATGGTCCATACTATAAATGCATGTATACTTAAAACAATTTATAATATTTTTTTTGTTTTTTCAATTTATTAAAATTTTCAATGTAACATTTTATTATAGCAACCATATTAATAATTGACAATTTTATTTGTAAAAAATATCTTAACTAAAATAAAATAATAATTTTGTTAACAGCGTTTTTTAAAAAGATTAAATTTAAGTGAATTGTTACACAAAGCATTGAACATTGGTAGGTAAATTGGTCTGTTTTATTGATACATTGTATCGAATATGTGTATTCTAACAATTTGTTGGACTCAGTAGGGTTTCCCAGAAAACATTAATAACAAAGAACAAAAAACGTCACAAAGAAACTAACAGTAAAAACAACTTTTAACTAAAGAGCGATTAATGCAGATTTAATTCAGGCCATCAAAAATCAACCGTTTCCCAGTATACTCATAATCCCACCTAAACCTTATCACTTTAATACAGAGAAAAGTGACATTAAACTGTCAGGTTTTTTAAACTGATAAAATATTTTTTCTTGAACCACACGTAAAATAATAATAATTAATATGTTATAATAATAATAAATACATTCGCAATTATACAGAAAAAGGTAGAAGTTATTTATTAAAGATTGAAAATCAATAAATAATCTCAATTATTGTTTTAAAATTTTTGTTAAATCACTCATTTGGTTTCAAATTGGGTGAGGATTTAGTTGCTGTTGTGTTGCAAACCCACCTCCCCGTTACAGGCTATTTTGTAAAAGATTTATAAGACACTTTTAATAAAAACATTTGAGTAAAATGTTATGCCACTTTTAATCATAAATTTTTTCTATGATTAATTTTAAGACGTATAACTTCAACTCTTGTTATAATATAAGCAATATACTGGGTGTCTCGGAAGTCCGAGTACAGCAAAACATTTTTATAAAAAGTGATGTTATTCTTCAGAACACAATGAAATTGTAAAATAAAATGTTTAAAATTTTGTCCGCCTTCTTGGAATCCGTAATCTTGAATGTAACTTTGTTTCAAATATGAAGGGGTATCAACACCTTTTTAATTTAAAATTTCTTGAGAAAAATAATCTTAAACACTGTTAGAAGAAAAGTAATGATGAAAACCATTTTAAAATGTCACTTTTTGTTTTCAAGTTGCAGCCCGTCAAACTTTAGAAAACAGTGAAGATGGCACAAGAAACACTAATCTAAGATCTTAACCACATAAATTGAAAAACAAAACCATGCATTAAAAGTTGCAAATCAAACCACAAAGATATGTTATCTTTATGTAATGACGTTTTAAAACTTACTACTTAAAACAATTACCAAGCACTTATAACGAAACAATGATAAAACCGCATACACAAACTGAAAAATGAGGACAAATGTCGTCTTAATGGGACTTGCTACGGGAAACAAATTTTTTTCCCATTTTTTTAATTATTGATTATTATTTTTCAGAATGAGCTGAATAACGTAATATTTTTATTTTTTTTTAGTTCAATTAGAGGTTGGTGAAAAATTTTTTGTTTTTACCCATACTCTCTGGTTTTCATGAAAAATGTTGGTTTTGAATGGCTAAACGCTCGAAAGCAGTTAATTTATCAACATACATAAAAATTTTATGAAGTAAAGTTTCCTCAAATTGGCTACGCTGTGTTTCTGTTTAGTGTCTCTGAAAAAAATAGTTTGACATTTTGACATCAGCTGTTGTGTGTTGTTGCTAGCCCAGGTTGTTACTGAGCTAACTTCTACGACTTTGATGTGCTACCGCTTTCTTCCATATAAATATTTATTTTGTTTGTTTTATTTCAAAGGACGTAACCTAATTCAGTTTTTTATCTTCATGTTTGATGAAAATGTGTTGCTTAGCTGCAAAAACAAATAGGACTACTACTCTTTGGACACTAACCCTGTTATAAATAGTAAACAAGTTTTAGACTTTGCACGTTTGTAGGCCTATATTTAGGTTAAGCATAGACCTAAAACTATGCCAGTTGCAGTCAAGTGCTCATATCTTGCCAATTAATTTACTATTATTGTTTATAAATCAATAATCTACTGTCATAAGTGTCATGAGGGTATAAACTGTAAGGACAATCATAAAATCATGGATATTTTAAGTTTTTCTGCGTTTACCGGAAGTTATGTTTTTTGGACCTTGATGTAACTTTTCTCAGCATCTACAGTAATTAAGATATTGATGCCAAATTTTATGTGCTTTCTTAAAACATAATCTTCTAGTGTGCTACATGATATTTTCAAAAAATTCCTCTTACTTTGGTAAAAAAAAAATATATTTATGAAACTTTTAACCGATAAATTACAAATAATTTTTGAAAAGATACAAAAAATCATAGAATAAAAATTTTACAAAAATGTTATGTAGCGCAATAGAAAAAAAACTATGATTAAACAAATGTTTTTAAATTGATTGCCCTAAGTCTTATGGTTCATGGGAAAATGTGCATATAGTTAACATGGAGTAACATAGGCTTGGCAAGTCCCCTTAAAACAACCAGTAAGCCTTTACAACAATTAATTAACATGTGACTGATAAAAAAAATGTATTTCAAACAATGAAAACAGCTAATGTTAAATGATTCATTTAAAATTACTTTTAAGAAACATTTGACATAAGAAACAATAGGAAGTGGCTTTTCAATGTTTATCCGAATTTAAATTTATCATCATACAAGCGTTGAATTGCAAAGGCTATTGCTTGATTTAATTTAAAGTTTAGAGTTATTCCATTTCATTACATTGACTAAGTAATTGAATTACAAAATGGGGTTTATACTATATAAGAATATATAACAAAAATTTAGATTTATAGTTTGTAAACTTTTGTAGGTAATACAGTAAATCTTTTGTTTGCTTTTTCCTAATCTAAAATAATTGATACTTATTATTGTAAAAAATCTATGCTAAATTAGCATAATCGGTTGCAAATAAACGTGTTTATGGTTCATTGTTGGCCTAATCTAAAATTATGTTCAGTTTTTGATCCAAATTACTTGTTTTATATATAATATGTAACAACCAATGTTTGAATTGAATTAAAATATAGTAATAATTTTTAGTTGATTTTTGTTTTTGTTTGCTTTAATTTGGTCAATCTAATCTAAAAAAGCTGTTTGAAGAATGATAAACTGATTATAAATGCTGATTAAAGTTGCTATACTAATGAATGTAAACAAACATGTGTTACTAAGCATTTTTTTTAGAACAGCTGCTGTTTCGAGAGTTATGGTCTTGAGTTGGATTTCATGGAAAAGAGATGTTCAGTTTTCCCGAATTTGAAAATTTACCAGGAAACTTTTAAAATTTTTCTTTTCACAAAAACTTAATTTGTACTATTACGAACAGTGATGCTCTTACCAACGAACAAAATTTCATTTTTATTATATAGAGTACTAGTAAATCCCCGTGAAAAATCACAGGCGGAATAATTAGATACACAT
>JAGFPH010002883.1:12256-51324 GCA_018207615.1 Philaenus spumarius | reverse complement strand
TTTCGGAGGAGTACGGGAACGAACATTGTGACACGAGAATTTTATATATAAGATTGATCATAAATCAATGTAAACCTGCTAACATCAATCCAGAGAACCAAGAACATGCTTTCTACTTGATAATCAAATTTCATACTTTAAAATATTTAGTTATCTATATTGAAACACTAATAGACCCGGCAATTTTTCGCTATTTCTTGATTCAAATTAAATAATAGTTATTATATTTTATTACTTTGACTTACGTAATCAAAATGCAAGTGTTTTTTTGTCACTTAAGAACAATATTACCAATTTAGATTTATAGTTTGTTGGAATTAGTGCAATTTGATTTATATGTACCCATTTTAATATCTTTTATTGTAGTGACCATATTCTATGAACTATCTTGGTACTAATTTGTGGAAATTGTGAAATGTTTAATGAAATTAGTTGAGTATTTTTTGAGAATAGAAAAAAAAGTTAATATATCGATTATTATGGAATTTGAATGGGCAGTTAATCCATTTCATTACTTTGACTTAAGTAATAGAATTTTAACCGGTTTGCATGTCACTTAAGAATGATATTACACAAATTTTGATATATATTTTGTAGGAAGTTAGTGCAATTTGTTTTGTTACCCCGTTTTATTCTTTTTGATTGGATTGTCAATATTATATAAACAATTCTGGTACTAAAAAATAAGTAAATGTATCTGATATTATTGAATTTTAAGGATAGTAATTTAGTTTCATTACTTAGAAAAATTTGCAATAGTATTTATGTCACTGAAAAATAATATTAAACACATTTAGATTTATAGTTTGTAGGAAGTTACTGGAATTTATTTTTATTCAAAATGCTAGCTATGCCATTTTATTCCTTTTGATTGTAGTGACCATAATCTCTAAACAATCCATAATCTCTAAAATGTGTTAATTGTGAGCTTTTGAGTTAATTAGTTGAGTAGTTTTTGAGAGTATAGAATAAGTAAATTATGTATTGATTATAATTTATTTTTAAGGTTTTTTATAAAATTTCCTCAATTTGACTTTAGTAATACAATTTTTAATATTCTTTATATCTCTTAAAAAAAATATTACATAATTTTAGCTTGTAGAATGTTAGTTTAATTTATATAAATTTTATAGAGGTATTAACCCAATTTTAACAACTTAGACTTTAGTAATTGTAACATCTAAACACCAATGGATAAACTGTGGAATTTTAAGTAAAATCGTTCATTTCATTTTTATTATATAGATACTTCATTATTTTTGTTAAATTTTGTTTAATATAAATATATAATGTTTGTCGTAGTTAATGGGTTAGAACATCCAGTTTTTCCATAGCGATCTTAAAGGTGCATTTATTGTGTATTTCTACATAAACTTAAAAGTTACAAATATAAGAGAGTAAAAATGACTAGAAAAAATACTATGTTACTTTATTTTGTACAACAAATAATACATTTCATCATATTATATTTACTTGAGACAATATTTACAAACTTTCATATATTACTGTAAAAAATATGTAGGAAATTTCTCAGAATTAAAAAAAAACTTTAGTTGTCTTTACATGTTCATTAAAATACTAAAACAAATTTAGTAAATACCCTGTTGCCCAATAATTAATAAGGATTTGAAAATTCATATTACTTGTGGAAGGTAACATAATACAGCTATTATCTTCGAGAACAATCCCACATTTAAAAAATAACTAAAGCATGCCAAGTTTATATATAATCTATAAAATTTAATTAAAGATAAATTCGTAAATAAACTTAACATACATAATACAGTATCATCATTAATTATAAAAAATACATATTATTTTGTGTCTTCCTCTGTGACTAAGTTTAAGAAAGAAACTAATGGCAGTCTATTAGTTTAGCCAGTTACTGCTTTAACTGCTTTAATAGTAAATGTTTTCTATTATTTGTCAAGATGTAATCATTATTTACTTATTTGACTAATGTTGTGTGATTTTGTTCAATACAAGTTTTACATATGTGTTTTATACAATGCTAGAGTATAGCGTATGTTTGACACCTAAGTCCGTACTTCCTACTATTGTATTCCGTACTTTATTCGGTTCCTATTATTGTAAGGGAAATAATTTACCGTTGAGTGTAGTTAAGGTAGATTATTTCAGGTAAATTTTTAAATTGATTAAAAAACGTTATTAGCTCTCTTTCACCGGCAAAGAAAACCTTTAAATTAATACGCTCAGTAATTTGTTGTATCTTTTGGGGTGGCAAATGAACCTCAAAACTTATAATGTGCTTTCATGGTAAATTTGTTTGTTTTCATGGTAATAATAACACTATATTTTAGACCCCTAAACTGAATTTCCGAATAAACTACCATAGAATTCGTCTTGCATACAATAAAATAATGTTTAAGATTAAAACAATATAAACCATTGTCTACCACTAATGGCTCATCTACAAATATTGTATATCGATTTAGGATATAATATTGAAGTTGGTAGAACAATATTTTATAGGTTTACATTTAAATTTACATATTCTTTGAATATGACTTACATATTATATTGCAATTTATAGACCTAGTCAGAGTTGTCTATATTATTATTTAGTTATTAACTAAATGTTTACATATATTCCCAGCTGGCATTATTAGTTTTTAAAACTATAAACATTACTTGTAAAACTATGTATACGGATATTTGACAAATGAAACTTAAAAACGTTTCTCTGTAATAGATTTTGTTAATATTTTAGATAACGTCTGATATTATATCAAATACGGGTTTGAAAAAAACCTTTATAATATTAGCATACATAATTTGCGAATTATAAATATAAAAACTTTTAAAAGTAAATTACCAACAATCAAATGTCAAGTTTGATAACAGTTATTTTATTTATTTTGAGATGAATATTTATTGACTGGAAGAAATAAATACAAAAATTATAAAAAATATAAATTCAAAATAATTTTTAAGTATACTCTGTTTGGGCATGATAGTTTATTTTATTAATAGATTACCAATCTTTCAAATTGTTGTGTTAGTTGACAGAAAATCAAGTGTATGATTATGTAAAAATTCACAAGGTTTAAACTAAGGGTATTTGTACAAAATTGTTTTTTCAAAAACATGTGTATATCAAACCATCAAGTTGTGTGAAAATTCTCACTTTTTATAACATAGGATTTTCTCAGAAAAACTTAAATTAAAAAATATATATTTCGGGTTAATTTAACACAGGATTGTTACATGTATAAACTAATTGAAACTGTTTTTACAAAAAAAAAAAAAAACTTGAAATATAACAAAATGTATCTGATGAAAGTTTTTACCCAAATGTTAATATAGTTATTTTAATTTGTTAATATGAAACTATTTCATCCTAATGTATGCGTAAGACTAGTATGAATATTTAACCACAATTCCTTCATGTGGTTTTAAGTAGCTGATACTTTTCTCCAACTTTCTAACAAATTGCTATACAACCAAAGCTACTGTAATAGTCTAAAAGCAATAAAAGAACTCTGCAATAAATATAAAAACAACTTAGCTAAATAGCTTTCCACACTTAGTACCTGTATAAACTGAAGCGTTAAATAAAGTCGCTGCTAGTACTTCTCGTCCCTCTGAATTATAACACTTACTTTCATAATTAATTCACAAAAGTATACTAGCTGACCCGTACGGCGTTGACCGTGGTTGATGGTATTTTCAGTCTTTTTAACGTATTTGTATTCTTTTTAAGTGTTCAGTCAGTGAGTGCTATTTGGCTTTTATATATATAGATCTTAAATAATAAAAGCATTATTGTCATAATAATAAAAAATCTGAAAATGTGATGTTAGTAATTTTGATCCCCCAAACCCATCCTAAAATTTGGAAATTTTTCATACCCTTTCTTAGTAATCACCTATGGCCCTAGAGGAAGCTACATACCAAATTTCATTTCAAGCCGTTCGGTAGTTTTTGAGAAATCGTGACGAGTGAGACAGTGAGTGAGTGAGTGAGTAAGTGAGTGAGTGGCATTTTACTTTTATATATATAGATTAATATGATCAGGGTCCTGCTACTTAGATAAAAAATAGCTAAACACCTATCTTCTTTAAATTGTATTTAAATGTGTCAGAGTACGAGGTTATTAATTCATTAGAATTATTTCAGCTATATTACATTAAAATCAAAACAGTACAGTAGAACTTTTAATTGTATTCAATAAAATATGTTTGGCTCTAAAAGCTTTTTATAATATGTAATTTACTTAACACCTTTTACAATAAATAATAGACATTCCTTTGTTACTATCTAAAATTTTTACATAATAAAACAATAAAGACAAGATAGTTTATAATTTGAATAAAAAAATCGTTCATAAACGTGTATTATGTTTTAACTGAAAACAATAAAATACATTCTCTACGTATCATTTATTTTATAAAAAACCGTTAAGGAAATATATCACTAGCTTTTACATCAGCAGTCTTAAATAACCTCATTTACCGGTTTTTTCTAATTATTTATAACAAATAACTAGGTATTTTACTATTTATTATATGCATTCTAAAATTTTAATTACAACAAACGTTTTAAAAATAATAAAATACAAAACCATAATTATTATTTGTATATCGACTATTTAAAAAATATTAATTAAAACATTTTCGTAATTGGTTGTATATAAAATAATCGTGAACCATATACTGTAAAACAATAAAATCATAATACAAGGCTATTACGACTCCATTCAAAAATGTGAAAAGCAATGAACGTGTACAAATTCTAGTGATTTAATACAATTACAGTTTCTAAAAAAAATTTCTACGTAATAAATTACATGTATCCAATTTGCACTGTTACTGAATCGCCTTTGTTTTCAAAAGTAATCAAAGTTGTAAACTCCTTCAATCTCACTCTGCAAAAAGCTGGTTCTCCGACTTAAACAACTTAAATTGTTCATTAAAAGTCTTCCCTGTAACATAATTAAAGCATATGAAAACTTTTAATTAAAATTTTTAAATGGTTAAAATATTTTTCCTAGTAAACCTTGAATTCGTAGAAAAAATAATTTGACGAATTTTAGATTAAATTGGTAAACATTCAAAAACAATTTTATTTATTTTCCTTCTGTTAATAAATAGTAACTTATATACATAAAAGTATTCTAATTGAATCAAACAGTAAGACTTTATAAAATATGAGTTATGTTAGATCCTATCAAGTTAGGATACTATTTTAAATTTAAAATAAAACATAATTATTGTATCATTTTCATTTACAAAATAAAACAAAAATAAACTTCATAAATAATTTATAACCTAAATAAAACTCCGAGTGATTGATTGCCGACCCCATTATTGTTTCATTCACACAAAAGTAAGAAACATCGTTTAAAGTACCGTACATCCCAATATATTAATAGCATTGAAGATATTATACTATACATAATAGTTGCCCGATTTAGAAATTTAAAAGTTGTAAAGTATAGACAGCTTATATTTAATGTAGGTATAACTAAATGTTTCCCTTTATACATTATACATATATAAATCTAATAATAAGCTTCATCTCGTTAAAATAAAAAAACATATAATATTTGGCAGCTATTAAGAATCAGTTGACCGTGTATAGACTATTCTCAAGTTTTGTAAATGTTCACAATTTTTTGGTAAAACTGTGTAGGCCTACAAACTAGCTGAAACCAAACATAATAACTGAAACTAAAATAACTTTTTTAGTCATTTACAACTTTCCAACTTATTAGTTGTAAAAAAAACTATATAGACCTTGGTGAATATAACATTTTTAAAGTAAGTATTTAAAAATACGTCAATACTAATCTACCATATATTTTCAAAGTTAATTATTTTAAAATTATTGTTTAAATTTGTATTGTTTAATTTGTGTAATTACTTATTGTGAAGAAACGGGTGTTCGGTAAAAATGCAAATAGTTGTCTCTTACTAAATAACGCCTATAAATAGGTAATTGGTTGATCATCTTAAGAAAACCATTTGTTCAATGTTAGCCTATACCAAATGTATTTGAGGTACAATATAAGAACATGATTCCTGAGACTGATGGAAGGAATTTGATTTTGATTGATAGATAAATAATATCCTATTGTCATAAATATAACAGTTTAAAGCCAAACGCTGTTATTTTTTTGTCATTAGAAAAGGCATGGCAATAAACAAAGTCTTGCAATTAACATGTCTGTATATCTAGTATAGTACTACTTTTTCGGTTTAACCCTAGAAGCTAAAATTTAAAAGCACGTTAATAGCGTGTTGCAACCATATTTAAAAAAAATCGCCAAAAATAGTAAATGATCCCAATCCAAAAGTGTTCCATACGTTTTTTGTAGAAAAAACTTCAAAGAATTCAAATATGGCACTAAAATTATTTTGTTTTTAAATTGTAAAAGTCATTAGGTTAGAAAGCAAAAAATTTTCAGAAACGGAAGGAAAAAAACAACTTTATGCCTACATAAAAAATAGTAAAACATTTTTGTATTTTTTTCAAAATACACAGAAGTTTTATAATTTAGTTCTAAATAGAAATATGTAAAAATTTGAACGTTTTAACTACATAACCTGAAAATCTTGACTAATTTCAAAGTGACTAGGCCTAGGCATTTTTTACTTCAAACAATGTTTTTTTATACCAAACATTTGAGAATGAAATGTAGAATCGAATAGCATTCTACCCAATTTCAAATAACTTTGCATTTTGTAATGCAAATTCAAAAACATCAAATCGGCAATTTAACCTTAAATTTATTTCTTCACTTACCATTTTATTACAACACCGTTATAAGCCTAATTTCACACAAACACAATCTACACTTATTTATGTGTAACTAAAATACAATATAACACTATTTTATAAACTGTAATAAAAAAATAAAAAATAAAAAAAAAACACAAAACAAATGTTATAACTAACATTAAACTACGGACTGTCGACATTCTCAGAGTCTGAGAGTTGAAAGGTTTGTTGTTCATTGCTACCAACCTATGAAATCTAAATTTATTGAATTGGACATACATAAAAACTGATAAGTTTTCTTTTTAAAACCATATATTGTACATTTTAGGGATATATCGAATAAGACTGTAAGAATCGATACTAAACAGGCTTGCGTATTGGCCAAATCTATGACCAATTACAAGCTTTTACGTATATCCTGTAGAACAGCTGTTTTCAAAGTAAAATGTGATTTGAAGACACCGTTTTAAAGATAATTGTCTGATGAATTCAATGCTTTTATGATCTTCTTCATAAATGACTTCTGTGAGGAGTTGCAGACCGTTGAAAATGAGACAAAGTCTTGACAGTATACGGGGTTCATCGACGCGTAAATCACAGCTGATTTAGGTACTAAAGATTTGAAACAGTGATTACGTATGTAAATATATGTTCTACAAAAAAGTTGTAAATACAAAAATTATAGTTTATTCATTACCTTTCCAACGGTACCAGTTTTATTACGATTAAATGATTATAAATGGATTAAATTATCGATTATGCAAATATATGCAAATTCTCGCTATGGTTCGAGCGGGTTGCGTTTGCCCCCGAGAGACTGCAGTCAAGACTTTGAGGGTTAAGAAATATTTATATTGATAAAATGACTACAATGAATATCTATATTATAGTCAAACCAGGTGAACATATTTTTAAACAGCAGTCCATAAAAAGACCCAAAAAATTAATAAAAACCAATTTTATAAGAAGCACAAACCCATCTACTATGAGTCTACCCCATTAAAAAAACATTTATTAAAAAATAATTCACATACACATAAATATTTCAAACATTATATAGTCTTAAGTTTAGTTCACTTACAAGTATAGGAGGAAATTTTCAAAGAGATAGATAGTGAATGTTATTGAAGATTATATAACAGTACTTTGGAACAGTTACTAGATTCCATTGGGTACAGACCACTTTATTAGCATACACGAATTGAACAAAACACTCTTAAGTCTACACCATAACCAAGGATAAATCCAAGAAGAAAATATACTATTTGCCAGTACAACAACAACCACTAAAATAGAACATCAAAACCACCACGATGGAAAATATGATCTTTAATTAATTCCATTTGATGTGTTTACTAATCTGTTAAATTACACCAGAAAAGATTTTCAAGTACTTTTTAAATTAAAACTTCCAACATTATTAATTATCTATAAAATTTTTACCTAGTATCTATTTTGTTGGTTATTGAAGGTTAATATTTTGTCATAGCATTCAATTATTACAGCTAGCTATCATGGCAGAACACATACATTTAATTACAAGTTTTAACTCATTTAGTTTGTAATATTTTAACTATTTCAAAATTAATAAATCACTATGTAATACTTTGAATACTATGTATTTCAGCCATAGTACTTGTTGGTTATTTTATAAATTTACTTTTATCTGATGGGAGATTAAAAAGTAATATCTCTTTACAACTATTACAAAGTTTAAAAGTATACAGGAGGATGGTAAAAAATAAACCTCTATCCAGATTTTATTTGTTTAGATTGATAAACGCTGTATTCAGAAATATTATATTTGTAGAGATTTATTGCATAAGAAATTCCAGTTAAGTTAATTTAGTTCTCAGGGGTTAAGAGAAAGGGGATGAATAAAAAAATTGTAAAGGAAAATGTAGAATGAGTAATTATTGTTAATGTATTCGTACTATTGTGAAGAAAATCATTTTTCGATATGGGAAAATTGGTGTCTAATTTCGAATTATTTTTGAGTACTTTTAAAATAAAATTACTAAATTCAAGTTTGTTTTAATAAAAATATTTTTTTCTAAATGAATACACGTTTCTTAACAACGATTTTATTCTACTTATGTTTTTAATTTTATACTAATGTCTGGTAGCAAGTGCTATATAATTTTATTATTTTTTGAATCGGCAGCATTGCTGTCTTGGTCAAATGTTATTATTTGTATTAGTCGTAAATTTAGACACTTTTTCACTCATCCAGTTTGTATTAGTTTTTAAGATATCTTGACATCTCAGCTATGGTATTCTAGTTCTGACTTTCTACATTTTCTTAACTGTATTTTTAGTTTAGATGTGTAATATAGGCCATACCTTGACATCTCAGCTATGGTATTCTAGTTCTGGCTTTCTACTTTTTCTGAACTGTATTTTTAGTTTAGATGTGTAATATATAGGCCAAGTACTATAGGTTTATGTTTTCTTTTTTTGTTTAAACATGAATGTTTCAGTTTTAGTTGTTCAAGTTTATTAGTGATTCAACCATTGGAGAGAATGTTTTCTAATCCAGCCCGAATCAACTAGTTTCTTGAACTACTAAACTTTTAAGAGCTCATAGCATTCGAAGATGTAATGTGATCGTTTAGATCCAAGAAAAATGAGTTAGGACTAAATACATAAAGAACAATAATTTTAGAATTTTAGATTTTTACATTTGATACATATAAGTAAATTTGTTATAAAGTCTCCATAATTATAATAAAGTAAAGTATATGTTAAACACGTCTGTTTAAATTTATATGTAATATTAATAATTTTAATTATTGCTATATTTTAACATTAGACCAAAATTATTGTAAAACATAAACAGTTAGTACTTACTACAGCTGATATTATTCATATAAATATAAAACTTTAGGATAGTCAGAACCGTGTAGCAAATAGTTATGTATCACACAGTGTTATGTATGTTTATTGTTTAACCAACATAACATATGTACTGTCTATAAGTATTATGTTTTCAATTTTATTATTGCAATGGCTATATATATTTAGAAATTACAAAATTGTTTTTTTATCCAAATAAATGTTTCCTCTTTGCGTCTGATACAATCTCGGAACTTTATGGGAACGTAAAAGTAAAGCAGTTAAATTTAGTGTCAAGTTTATGCCGTCATAAATCCGAACATTTTCTAAACTACAGCTTAGTTTTGTATTATCTTTATATAAGTAATGTTTGTAAAAGAAAATCTTTTTTCATTCAAAGAATTTTAGATTGAAACTAAATCTTGGTGTTACCATCATTATTGTCATTGACAGAACTTACTAAATTAGAAAATAAAGTTACATTGAAAAGTATATTCTATATTCTATTGATACGTGCATATATATGTTATACCCTAAAATAAAATGTGTATTTTGTTTTAGTATTTAAGAATAATAAAACACATTACACTTAATAACCGTCAATCCTAGATAACTTGACCTATAGCCAAGTAATTGAGACTTATATTTATTTTGTTTCAACCGTAATAAATAATATTGAGTTACTTATCAATTTAAAATGTTTAAATTTGGTATGTAGCTACCTGTAGGGCCGTAGGTGCTCGCTAAGAAAGGTTTTCAAAAAAATCTAAATTTTAGGGGGGTTTAAGGGGTTTAAGGGGTTTAAAGACATTTTACTTTGCATTGTGAACTAATAAAAAAATAAGTTACTCTGTCTTTACGATATTTAACTAAATTATTATCGCAATATATCTCAAACTGACAAGGGCATAGCAAAATGATAAACGTAAATTAAATGCAAACAAATGTGGTATTGAAATATATTTGACTTTATTGCTATTTCGTTAATATTCATGCTTTCCGATCTCTCAAATAAGTACGATAAAATGTCGAACAGGACAGTCTCTATATGAAATGTTCAATAGGCCGTTAAAAGTTTCAGGAGTTGAAAAGAAAGTTTTTACTTTCGACACAGAATGAAGAATAAAAGCCCTTGGGTAAAATTCAAGAACATAAAATAGGGGTCTAGCAAAGGATACAAGTTTAAGATAAGTGTAAGTAAATGCACTCCATCACGTTTTAATAGTATTAATACTCAAAATTACCTTGAAAGTAGTATTTTAAAGTTTACTTTAATAAATAATATTATTCTAACTATAAATTATTAAAAAGGTTTTATTTAAACACTACTTAATGGGAAACAAATTATAACAATTTCGTTAGATCTTTATGTTAACAAAAACCTAATTAACTTGTGTTTTACATAAATGTTACATTATGTATAAAGTAGGTGCAACAATATTATGCTTGAAAATTACAAATAGTTTACTCAGTTTTTTCTTTAGTTTAATTACAATACAAATATTAACAAAACAATTCTCTTGCGTTTAAATTAGTTTTTGTAAAATCAAGGTTGATTAGAGAAAATGTATATTTTATTATTTTTGTCCCTTTCAAATAATCATTATTATTTTGTGTTTTTTTTTTCTTTTTAATAATATTTCATTTATGTTTCATAACTTCCGTCATTTTTTTTTCTTATATTATTATTATACAGCGAAGTTTTGCAAAATAAATAATTTGATTTACTACCGTAAGTGATGCCTTTTGTTTCTTGAAAATGTTATTTATTTGTTTGGTTCCCTTACACAGTTCCAACTACCAAACGATTTACTCAATTTAAATTAAATTGTATAACAACAACAAAATATATTTTTTTCGAAAATGATGTGCATGAAATATTTTCTTTGACCAAATTGTAAACAATACACACATAAAGGTGAACAAACAATTTATACGCTTTAATTTTGTTTCTCAAGTTTAACTTTAAATTTTAATAAATAAGGCAAATTTAGGTTAAACATAAGAAAGTAATGTAATGTGAAAAGTCCTAGTTTAAATCAAGGTGTAGCTGGGTACGGCAGCTTGATATAGTATTGCAGAAAAGTGCAACTTTATACATGCAAATTTACCCGAAGAAATTATATTATTTAATGCACTTAAAAAAATCAAACACTATTTAGATATTAAACTTATTATACATACATATTAAAGTAATAATGCTTAATATAGAAAATATGATGTACTTCATTCTGTGAAACATGTTTTAAATTGTGTAATATTCTTTCAAATTTGTTTTAAACTTTAAAGAGTGCAAGTTTTATAAACTCAAGCATTTCGCTGAACATTTATGTAGTTATAGTTTAACTTCCTCAGGGAATTGGACCGACCCTGTTCAAATACCGTTTAAGGTGACATGATGTCTAATATTTGCTGAACGATTTTCCACACTCAAAAGATGGATGGTCCATTCCATTAGTACTTGGGAGAACAGTAATACAATTTCATATGTACAAGTTCTTAAATTATGTATAGTTATATTATAATTTGTTCTTATTTTAAAGACATTGGTTCCATATGTGCAAACATTCCACTTGTATTTGTATGGTCTTAGAATTGCTTGTAATAGTTTTACGTTTTCTTAAAAAGTGATTACAAAAATCAACACAATATTATGACTACCAACAATTTTATGTAATAGTTATTACTAAAAGTTCTTATTTTAACCGGAAAATTATAATTTTTAAGTTATAACAACTTTTTTAGATTGTAAAAAAAACTTGTATAGAGATTTTTTAACTGAAGACTAGTATTTCTTCTCAATGAATTGTTAAAATATAAGATAACATAAATAATGGTAAATTTCATAAATTCATACTTTGGTAAAATATAAAACAATTTTTATATTGAGAAGATATCTTCAAATATTAATTTGAGCAAAGTACATTTTTTAAAGTAAAAAAAAATCAAAACAAAATAAGTGAGTTATTAAGAACAAGACTGTTTCACCACTTGTCTAGGCGATCTTAGTTGCTTGCATCTTGAATATCATCATTTTCTCCATCAAACATGCAACCTAACCAAGTGACCAATATAAATTATTAATTTAGTTTAAAGTGCATTAATATTGTTTTGAGACAAATAAAATTTAAAAAAACTGCTGTTACATTCGTGCGCATAGTTTGATTGCTATACAATATGTTTAATCTTTAAGCTTTACTTAAATTATTGTATTTGCATATATTAGTTAGAAAATAAAAACAAAATAAAAAATATAAGGAAACACAAATTTTATAGGACCAATGCATATATTATATTTAGTTCTATAAAATTATGGATTCCTTATTTTGTGCTTTTCCCTACTTACAAATTTGTTACATTAATAAAATACTTATTAATGATAAAATGTTGTATTTATATTCATATTATAACCTCAAAGATTTAAAAGACTTTCTTATTCATTTATGAATATAAATTAATACGAAAGTCTTTTAAACCTTGGCAGTAATACAGAATATTGTTTTTAACATCAGAAACACAAATATTACTAACGTGAAGGATCGCGCACGGTGGAAAAGACCAGTTGGTAGAACGATTGCAGTACAGCAGCCAACTGAAGCATCCGGGAAGAGTGCTGGTGTCATAACTAAGTAGTGAAAGAGTTTGTGTGAAGGTATTGGAGGGATAGAAGATCTTAAAAGCTCGACTCAGTTTTTATAAGTAAAACACGAAAATCCCTGTTGATTAGACCGTGACGCGACCCCTGAAGGGTTCAAAAATATTCCACTTACCTTGCTTTAAGTAAGGAATCAATTTGGCGTAGATATTTCAGATTACGACACTTTAACTTTACATTTATTATAAAAAAACGAGCTTGTGGTGAGTATGGATAACTAGCCTATTGTATTTATTGGTGGAACTTTGTAAAATGTTTTATGGATACATACTTTCAATGTGCGCCAAACAAAGGTACCATCCCTGCTTTACCTAAGGGATATGGTAGTGATGTTTGTCATACAAAACTTAAATACCCCGTTCATATTGTCCTGATAAAACCTTTCGTACGCTACCGTTATGTAGTGACTATTATCTGAACTCAACTTTATCAATCTAACTTATCAAGATTTTATTACAGTGTCCAATGGCTAACTATGTTAAAAACATATTTAATGCATAACTTAAAAAATAAGAGGCGTTCTGATTTGAACCTTACAACCTGTACACCATGACTGATGGATGAACCAACATCATTTTCTCAGGCTTATTACTACATGTTTGAACTTACTTAGAGAGGTTTCTTAGACCTCTTCTACATTTAATTTTTGAAACAGCAGGACCTAACCTCCCGTTAATAAACTTTACATACATTTTAAACACTGCTTAACAGGTTGTAAATTGGTTGGATGTCGAATGTTTTGTTACGTTATCTTGGTTAAGCCAGTTATCGGATATAAATGTCGTATAACTGAAAACATAAGTGTGTTTGAATCTATTGTGTTGGTTTATGATTTTTCACTTGAAATTTAAATAAAGTACATATTATTTTTGAATTTGTTTTTGTCTTGATCTTTTATATGATACTAATAAATATGAATAATAAATTTTATTCATCTCTAAATTGCAATATGTATTTACTTTTGAAATTGTTATGAATATAATAACAACTACGTATTGTGATAAGTTAAAAAATGCGATTGATTAAACAACAATTTAAACACTTTTAATAAAATCTTAGCTTAAATAAATTTAATTCTTGCTAATACAAAGTAGAAAGTATTTGAATTTATAATAGAAGGAATTTACGAAGGTTCAGAAATTTTTTTATTTTAAAACTAAACATTGTTTTGCAAAGAAATTTACATAAAACAAATAACTACACAAACCCAAGTCTAAAGATTAGGATGCATCAATAAATAAAAAATAAAAGCTTTAAACGTTAAATGTTATAACTAAACAAATTATTTTGTATTCGATAGTGTTTCCCATCCATTATATATATATATTTTTTTTCTAATATAAATAACTTTTCAAAATACTTTCCTTGTAATAATTTTACACGGTTCAGTGCGGTCGTGACATATCTATGGTAAAGCTCATCGCATATTTTTACAAAGCTGTTAAAATAAGACTCTGTGGTTTTTCGTAAATTTAAAAAATATTATTTTGACTTAAAAAGCCCTAAAAAATGTAAAAAAATTCCCCTATTTTCCAGATCGAAACTCATTGTATTTACTAATGTTTCGTGTGATTATGGACCTATTGTTGCTCTTAATAATCTTTCTCGGACAGCATTGTTATAACCGAAGATGTACTTGTTATGATGCATTTAGGAATCTGAAGATGAGCATTAAGGTCTACCAATTATTCTGTAAGTCTGGGCGATTTTGAAGTTAAACTATTTCATTAATAGCCAGGCACCTTAAAACACTATCCCTCCAAATTGTACTTGCAAAGTTCTGCAATTGTTATTAGTCTGTTTATTTGTTTCACAACTGTAGCACTTGATTTGCGTTTGCTGGGTGTATGTTTTTACATTGGTTTCGCCTTTTGCATTTTTTAAACTTTAAATAGATAGTCCAAAATATCGAAAATTATACAACATAATATGTGATTGACCAAAATGTACTATTAGTCACCCCTCCAACATAGATCATAAATAAAGCTAATGAAATATAGCGATACATAACAGATGTTATTTAATCAGGTGTGGAGGTGTGAGAGTTGTTCAATTAAAAGGAGAAAGAGTTTGAAACTGGAGACTCAGGCGGGGGAGGGAAAGCTGAGCCTACAGGATATTATGAACGCCATAAACGAAATAAAGGAAGCTCAGAGAACTATTGTGAAGGATTTTAATACCGCAAATGAAAATCAGAGCGAAAAGTTAGCAGAAAATACGGAGGCTATTAAACAGCAAACTATGAAAGTCGACAAGTTTCTGGAAGAAATAGAAAAATTAACTACAGAAAATAAACTTTTGAAGGAGAAAATTAAGACGATGGAAAGTAGATTGAAGGATGTCGAACAGTATAGCAGAAGTAATTGCATAGAGATACAGGGCGTTCCCATGGAAAAGGGAGAAGAAGTTGTTGAAATTGTAAAAAAGGTTGGAGTCGCTATAGGCTATGAAATAGGTGAAGGTATGATTGATGCATGCCATAGATTGGGTAAAAGACCGGACTCAGACACCCATCCGGGTATAATTGTTAAATTTGTAAGGCGTTTGGACAAGGAAGAGCTCTTACGGAAGAAACGTGCAAAACAGGATTTATCTACAAGACACATGGGACTTGGTACAGATTCTCCTCTTTACATAAACGAATCGTTGTCACCTGCGCGAAGGAGGTTGTTTGCTTTGGCACGCGAGGCGAAGAGGAACCACGGCTACAAGTTCTGCTGGGTACGAGGAGGCAGAGTGTTTTTGAGAAGGACTGAAGGTGATCCAATAAAGCAAGTAATGTGCCAAGATGATCTTCATAACTTGTAAATACTATGTTAGTGTTAAGTTATTGCATTTTGCTTTTTCTTTTTTGTAGTATTGTGTATGTTGCCTTGACTTGTAGGATAGTTAGATTTTTTAATTTATGCTAGATTTTTCAGAAGAAGCTTGTGTTGATCTTGTTGCCAATGGTTCTGAGCGTCTTGTCATAATTCATCAAAATATTAGAAGCATGCGTAAAAATTTCGACATTCTATTAACTGAGTTATCGGGATGGGAGGTTTGGCCGCTTATAATAGTTTTGTCTGAGATTTGGATAAGCAAAACTGAGAGTGATTTTTATCAATTACCAAATTATAATCTTATGCTAAGTTCTAATGAAACTTATAGAGCGGGGGGCGTGGCAGTTTATATACATTCTCAAATTGAATGTTTGCAGAGTAGACAACTCAAATTCACTTCAGCAGACGCGCTGGAAATTGTTTTTAAGTTTTCAAAAGAAACTTATTTCTTAATAAGTATGTATAGATTGCATTCGCAACCGATTGAGTTTTTTCTTGAGGAATTAAGTGATTATTTTATACAAATTGAGGAAACTAAATCGCCTAAAAATTGTATAGTGATTGGTGATATTAATATTAATATACTAGAGGAATGTAAAGTTTCAAATAATTATAAAACATTAATGAGTAGTTTTGGCCTGGAATCGTTGATAAATCAGCCTACCCGAGTTACAGAGGATTCAGAAACGTGTATTGACCATGTTTATGTTAGAGTATTAAATAAGATTAGAATAAATCCGAAGGCACGGGTGGTTGAATCGCATGTTTCTGATCATTTCATGACATTGTTGACTTTGAGGGGAGGGGAGTTGACTTCGACCGGTAATCAAGTCATATCTTATCGCATCAATTATGAGTGTTTAAATAGTGCGCTTGATAGCGTGGATTGGACCGATGTTTATCGACAACTTAATGCATCCCTTGCCTATTCTAAATTTATTGGAATATTATTAGACTTAGTTAATAAAGCGACATATGTAAGTTATAATACTAAGGTATTCACAAAATTAAAACCGTGGATAACTGATGACATTTGTAAGCGCATTAAAAAAAGAGATTTAATTTATAAGAAACTTAAAAAGCGTCCTACTGATGATAGATTAAGGGAAACTTTTAAAAGTTTTCGTAATAACTTACACAATGATATACGTAAAATAAAAAGTAATTATTATCTTGGTCTTCTAAAAGACTGCAAGAGGGACTCCAAAATGACATGGAGTATTCTAAAACGGATAACTGGTCAAACTGAGTCAATGAATAATAAAATAAGTTTATTGGTTGATGGTAAATTACATGATGACGCTGGGATAGTGGCTGAGAGGTTCAACACATACTTTTTGTCTGTTGTAGATGATATATCTTGTGAACTAGACCATAAAAATGATTCATATTGTGTTTCATCCGATCTAGAAGCTTGTTTTCGTGGCAGGTGTGAAGCTTCTTCCATGTTTTTAGATTCAATTTCAGAAAGAGATATTGTTTGCGCGATTAACTGTTTAAAAAGTAGGAAATCTCCAGGCATTGATGGAATTAGCTCTACTATGGTAAAACTTACTTATCATAAATTTATCGATATCTTGCTATATGTTTTTAATTTTAGTTTTGGTTCTGGCGTTTTCCCTGACCAACTCAAGGAAGCCGTAGTGATTCCTATTCATAAAAAAGGGTCTACTAACGTATGTAATAATTATAGACCAATATCCCTTGTTTCAACCTTTTCAAAGATACTCGAAAAAATTATGAAACGAAAATTGATGGGTTATTTAAACAAAATTAACTTTTTTAGTAGTAACCAGTATGGATTCAGAGAAGGTATGAGTACAGAAGAAGCTCTTTCAAATTTAATGAGGTGTGTAAATAAAGGCATAAATCGTGGTAAATGTGTGAGTGGTCTTTTCTTAGACATTAAAAAAGCTTTTGATACTGTTGATCATTCAATATTGATCCATAAACTTTCAAATTGCGGTATCAGAGGAGTTGTATTGAGTTGGTTTCAAAGCTATCTTGCTGGAAGAAAACAATGTGTGAGGGTAAATGGTGTTATTAGTAAAATGGGGCAAATCAAGTATGGCGTACCTCAAGGTTCTGTTTTGGGTCCTATATTGTTTCTTATATATATTAATGACCTTTGTAATGCGCGACTAAATGGCAGCTTGACATCATTTGCGGATAATACTGCACTATGTTATGTTGAAGGTACATGGAGTGATGTCAAAAAGGCCATGAATGATGACCTAAGAGCCATTAGATGGTGGTTTTTAAAAAATCGTATGGTCCTGAGTGTGGAAAAAACTAACTACATAAATTTCATGTTAAAGGGAAGTTATGACTTCACGGAGGATTTAATATATCCTTGCTCAAATTGTACGCGTGAAGGAAGTTTTTGCAAAAATGCATGTTCAGTTGTTATAGCAAGAAGCTGCATAAAATATTTGGGTGTATTCCTCGACAGTGAATTAAATTGGAAAGTTCATTTGTCTAAGTTAAAATCTAAATTGGGTAGTATTTTAAGAGTGTTTTATTTTCTTAGAAATATGTGTCCTCCGGATGTTAAGCGCATGATTTATTTTTCACTGGCTCAAAGTAGGATAGAATATGGTTTGTATAGCTGGGGAGGGACTTACATTAGTAATCTGATTTCTGTAATTAATATTCAGAAACAGTTTGTCCGGATGATCCTAAACAAGAGTAGGTTGGAACATTCAAAACCATTATTCATTTCTTTAAGGATATTACCTTTAAGATACTTGTATATTTACAAAGTACTTAAGTTATTTTTTATTAAAAGTGGAAACAGGCAGCCTTCTGATCGGTGTGATGGGAGGAGGGAACGGTTAAGAAGTGCAGGAAATTTTGTAGTGCCAAAGCCTTTTAAGACTTATTTTACGAAAACGTTTTGTTTCCTCGGGCCAAAATTGTTTAATGTACTGCCTGGCCACATCAAATGTGGAAATCCACTTTCATGTTTTTTGCGAAAATTAAGAAATTGGCTCTATGAACGGGAAGACGTTGAACACTTGTTAAATGTACATAGTTAATAGTTATTATATAGTTAGTTATTATATAGTATAGTGATCTTTATGTATTATTATTCCTCTTACAATGATCTTACATATGTGTAAATTTGTGTTATTTTGTATTTTTACGTTGTTTTTCTCCCTTGTTTAGCAAGAACATATAATGTATATTGTTAATATTTGGGTAGAATGTTCGCCGATATTTTTTTAATTAATTTCTGAAAAAAAAACTCTTTTTAAATTATAATTTTGACTTAGGAGCTGTATATATTTGGTTAATTTTTGTCTCACTGCTGTCATATTTATGTTTACGAAAATGTACGAGTGGCTATCCCCAAAGCGGGCTATGCCTTTAGGGGAGCCGGGTGTTTCTTCTTTGTTTTTGTTATTTCTCTTCCAGAGTAATGTGGGTTTTGTATCTTTCAAGTGTATTATATATATTTTAAATTCTGTTTTATTTAAGTAAATGTGATTTTACTTTGAGTTAAATAATACAATGTTATTGTAATAAGCTATGTATATTAGTGGTATGTATAGATGTGTAAGTGCAATTGGGAGAAAGTGTTTATTTTTTAGAATATGATACAAGTCAAGGTTCACTTTATGTCTGTTGTTAAATTTATTTTTTGTTTTCTTTCACTGTTTCGTAATGTATAAAATAGCTTTAATAGATGTGTTCATATTTTGTATTATGTATTGCTTCTGGAGGGAGTTAATAAATAATAAAAAAAAAAAAAAATGTAGTATAAATTTAACTGGACCACTTATGAAATAAACCAATCACTTCCAAAACAAGAAAATGTTTTATTCATATTAGAAAATATTTACCTTGTAAATAATTTTCAAATGCAATTATGTGCATAATGCATACGAAAGCAATTGTGTAATGGAGACTCACTAATTGATATTACTGGACTACGCTGATTGCCTCCAATGTGTTTAGAAACAATGCCCTTTGCTTCCCTGCCGACATATTGGACACTAGTTGAATTCTGATGTGTATGTTATTTAAAAAAAACATATTTTATATGGTGGCCATATTACAAAGTTACTTTTAGTAATACTATTATTATTATTGTGTTACTATTTCGTTTAAATACCTTAAAAAATACTGTAAATTGATATATTTATTTCTATATAATAGGTTTATATCACTTTCGGCTTTAATGAAAGAACGAACAGTTTTATTTTCGTAATCTCCATATAATGTAGAAACATTTTGGTTTGGTACCTCATATGTGTTAAATTTAAAAAAAAAATGCAGATTTTTACAACTCCCATGACTAATTGCGAATATCGTAAACATACTTCAATTTTACCAATTTTACTTAAATTTTTAGTGTACAAAAATACACTATTTCCTTCAGACCAAAACCCCTACGTACATTAAACTTTGTACGTATCACTATGGAACTCGAAGTCTGTTTAATTAAGGGAAACAAATCCAATGTGTTGGAAGAAAAAGATATAACTTACGCAAGGTTACAGTTTCCTCATTATTTTACGTACGGCTAGTAACATGGTTAACAAGAATAAGTTGGTATTGTACTTTATATAGGCTTTGAAATGAAGTAATCCCTCATTAGTGACAATATGGGATTAGGTTTATTATGACAAGTAGGTATTAGTATTTGATGAAAAAAAATGAATGAATAAAATGTTTGGTATTAACTATTTACAGTATTATGGATTGAGAGAGAGCATACAACTGATGAAACAATCTGCAATTGGATTTAAAACTCAGTAATAATTCCACGACTTAAAAATAACTTTATTTAAAATGCTTAGCTTGTGATTGTTGGACTAAGAAACTAAATACCAAAATAGTCAAAATGATGCTAGAATGCATATAATTCAATCTTGTTGTATCAGCGTATCATTGTATTTTGCATATATTCAAACTAATTGATCAAATTAGTTATATTTCATTCCTATATTTTAATTTTTTTATTTTTTACTAAACCTTAAAGTTTTATCAATTAGTATTGTGAGAAAAAATATATGAAACAATTTTTAAGCAAGGACAATTTGACTTTTTTGGTCAGAGACTTTTATGTTAGCGGCAGGGTTGTAGATAAATAGTTAAACCTTAAGAATGCATTTACTTTTTGTGTCTAAGACTAGTAGTTTTATCACAGTGACAAGTTGAACATAACTAATAATGTAGTATGTTTCCACTACTCACGGCCGTAAATCAATGCTGTCCCGGCACTTTCTACTGAGTTATTATGTCGATTACATAAAATAACTTCTTATATTGCCGTATTAAAATATATATTTGATTAAATAATAGTAACACTTAAATACAAGTGTAAAATTTTAACTTCAGTAATATGTTTTTCCTGAAATAATTAATTGTTTAGAGTAATATGCAAATCTCTTTTTTTTAAAGGAATATTAGTTATTATTTTACATTTCCGTATTTAACATAATATGTTATGAATTTTTTTAAATAATGTACCCTATGCTTCAATTATTCTTTTGTTTTTAATTTACTTTTAAAATTATATTTCGCCAATAAGGTTATAATGATGATAAAGAAAACAAATCAATAGATATAATACATTTAATTGCCCAAAAACAAAATTGTATTACACAAACTATTATTTAATTTTATTTTGTAAATGATTTGGTTAAACACTTTTTAATAATGATTTAGTCAAATATCGAAATAAAAGAGTGGATCAACGAAAAGCGCGCGCCACTCCAGTGCAATGTGGAGGGAGTAACAACCGAAATATTTCTCTGGGAGCTAGCCTTACCTGCGGACTGTTATAAATAACGCTCCCTCCATCTTATTTACATACTCTCTGAACGAACCTAGTTTGAAAATCTTTATTTTTCTTGTAATTAGTTTTGATTAAAGGGTTTGTATCAACAGTAAACATAATTAATCATGCTGGATAAATAGTGTTAGGAAAAGTGGAAAGATTTAACTGTTCAACTAGTGAATTCACAAACACAATATTCAGTAGATCTATAATTAGTCATTTAAAATAACTTTCTAGATTATATTGACAATTACATGAACAAATCTATGGTTTACTTTATTTTACTCGACAACATACACAAACACGTGTTTTTTGTGATTTGGGTAACACAATTTCAATACAAATAAAACAACGTTTATTTTTGTATTATCGTCTGTGATAAACTTACTTTAAAATATTGTTTCAATAATTCTGCTAATTCTAAATAACGTAGACTAATATGTAATGTAAATAGATGATAATAGAACAAACACGTCTGAATTTGTGCTTAGGAAATGTCGCAACTTAAATATATATTATTTGCAACAAATAAACTAAATGAGATGGTATATTTAGTTTATATTTTCCTTGTTTAAAATAAGTTACTCCTAAAACAATAGTTTAATCCATTGAATATTTAGAAAACTAGTAGAGCAGTAAATATCTATAAAATAGTTTAATAATTGCTAAAAATAATGTTTTATAAAAATCTGATTCTACAGTTTTATTTTCTAGGTGTTGTGTACGTTTATGCTGGGAGAAGAACACTTAATCTCATGCCTAAACAATCAATTGTCTGCTGTTTTAATAATTGCAAACATTATGAATTATTATCACGTACATAAATCAGAACAATCAGCCTAGGGAACAAACAAGTACTGCAATTATGGTGAACGAATTTTCATATTCATTCTACTAGGAACAATTGTGGAATGTATTCGCACATTTCTACAATCCCATCACAGCTTTACTCTTTGTGTTGTGAATTTCGCTATTGTCAAAACGTTTAGAAAGCTACGCTTATTTAAATATGAATTAAATATGAGTAAAATCAATTCCTTTTATTTGCGATTGTGTACATATGTGATGTAAATTTGTTTTGTTAAATACATTTTCGACAAATATTTTATAGTCTGATGTAAAAGATAAAAAGGCACACTCAAAATTAATAACAAAAAATACTGATTCTAAAAATTACAATGCATTTATTTGTATTACTACCTGTATAGCTAATATTAGATACGGACTATTTGAAATGTTGTTACAGTGCATTAACATTACAATTTTTAAATATATAATGTAGAGGTAAGACGGAAACAGTATAAAACATACTGAAGCTTACAAACAAAAATAAATTACCATCTACACTCGTCCATCAAACTTTGCCACCTTCATGGTCACCATCCTTCTTGAGACCTTTGTTATCATACACATTACCTTATAATACAAATAATTATTACATTACACACAAATTATAATAACTAGAAATATTGGAACTATTCACCATAAACAGGAAATATTTTGCCATTTTTAGCTGAGAATTAATATATTATTTACTCTTTGATCCTTTTCTTGTTTATATGATCCCGAATAGTTTTACTGCAACTGTATTTTTTTCTTTCGTTTTATACCATGCATTCAAAATTGCTTTTATTTATGGGATTTTGGTAACTTAGGAAGGAAAAGAGACATTCGTATAAACTTAAATCGGCCGTAATCAAGAATATCAGTTTTATTAATAAAATAAAGATAAGTAGTAAACAATTTCCTTGAAACTATTTTGTTGAAGACACCTTTTTTTGTACATACTTTACTAAATTTAATTAAATATATAATTATTTAAATGAATTTGTAAAAATTAGTTAGATATTAAAGACAATAGATAGTTTCTTTTACAAACATGCCTTAGTCTATTAATTTTTTTTTTTTTTTAAATAATTGAATTTATTATTTTGTTTTGTTAAAGAACAAATATTATTTTACACCTAACAGATGAAAATACTTTTTTAATAACACAAACTTAAGGTGTTTAATTAGTATTAATAGTATATAACTTAACGCAATGGTTATTATATTTATTTCGCCAGAATAGATATTTATTCTTAAATATAATAATACAGTAAGATTAGTTTCACCTAATCTGGACTTCAAAAGTACTTGTATGTTACGTTGTATTTTAAACCAAGTGTTTTCTGCAACAAATATTTTACAGTATAAACTCGTTTCACCACATATTATTATTTAAAATATATATATATATATCAAATGTACTATGTCTAGCTTTGTTATTGTCTGATAATAATAATGTCTGATAACATATACATAATTGTTTTGAACTTAAGTACATACAATTGTTGTAAATTGTCGTTACTATATAAATATAGTAACACTAGGACGATACACTACCTTAAGCGAGAAAGTATAGTTTAGGTAGGCTACCTAATTTGTGAAATAACAGAAAATCCTCAAATACTAAATATCCATTTACTTATTAAGTACAGTTAAATGTTATAAGTTTAGTGATGAAAATATATGAAAATACAAGTTAAAGGATCCAATTTTTAGAATATAACAGTGTGAAAAACATCAAAATTTCAATGCGCAGTCCAACTTTGCATTTATTGCACGTCGTACGAATACTTGCACTACGTCCCTCAGCAGCAAACCTGCTCTTTTTCTATTCAGTGGTGCAGATTACATAATGATGATTACCATCATATAAAGTGTCCTAGGGAAAACAGCAAAACTCGTGAAACCAACATTTTCAGTGTGGAAATTTTAAACTTTAACAACACTTAGTATGTCACCTATGACATTAAAAATATTAGTTCGTGTAAAATACAATCACCTAAATCACTAGTAATACTTTAAATTACTTTTTAATTAATAAATTTTATATCTTTAATATGATATACTTATTATGTACCAAAGTACACTATTTACATGGGAAAAATTGACTAATCCACAGTTTTTAGCCTGGTTTTCCTTTGGACTCGTCATTTCTTATTACATCCGATACTCTATTTTCAGATAAAGATTGTTTTGAAGTAATTTGCGTACATGGACCCTTAGAAGACTATCCATATCTTGTGATGTATGATTGTATAATCTTTCTTCTGAAGTCTAGTTGGGGCTGCATTGATCCAGTGCTCCTTCTGAGTTGCCAGGCATTTTGTATTGCAACATCAATAAGCCATGTAAATATTGACCAGTACCATTGTTTTCATTCGAACACTGATTCTGTAGTTGGATATATTCTGGTCCATTCTATCGGTACTACCCATATTTTCATTAAATTTGTCTACTATGAAAGACCTTTCAATAGTTACAGATTTTTTCTCTCTTTTTTAATATCTTTTTTCTTTTCCTATTGGGTGCATACAATGTGAGGTTGATGCGAAGGCTAACAACAGCATTATCATGCCACCTGCACACGAGCATTACTTCATCCTTACTCAAGGTTTTTACACTATAACCTCTTGGAATTTCATCTTGAATGACATTTTTAGGTTTTAATGGGTGGTACTAAGACAATCGATTTTCTCTCATTGTACAAAATGCTCCGTATACTATAGCAGAAAGAAATTTTAATAGAGGAAAGAACAAATTGTCAAAAACACAAACATATGGTAGGTTTTTTTTATTTTTGCGTTGATGATTTTCCAGAGATTATCTTGATATCAGATGTATTGTCATGTTTAATGATTTTCTTTGATATATTGTTAAATGTATCATGTAACCCAACGGAGTATTTATACACCAAACCATGTAGCCAAAACGAATTTGCTTTGCACTGACAAACTGCTTTCATTATTGACGTACGGAATATTCAACCATACTTTATTCGTGCGATAGATACTGAACATGGACGTAATTTTCTAAGAACTTATTTTGAAAGAAAGATATAAGTGGTCTCACCATATACAATTTGTCTCTAGTATGTACATTGCTATTGTCGGCACAATGGATTTAGCTCATAATCTGGTCAAAACTATTTCGCCTCATGGCATTTACAATAGTATATATCCAGGTGGTGCGTGATAACCACTATATATTAAAATAAATAGTAAACAATTAATATTTACTTTTGTAAAATGTTGATTTTTTTTATGTTATAACTTACAGTTTCTCTGACAACCATATTAACGAATTCTTCTTTAACTCAATTCACTAGCTGAGAAGTCTCAATATTTAAACACAGCCCCATTCTGAAATTGCATTTTTGTAGTTTCAATATCTCTCTCTAACCAGTTTTAATTTTTTTTTCTGCCTTACTGCTAGTACTTTTGATTTCAAATCTTTTATTTTACTTTCAATTTTTTTTCGGTATTTTGACTTTACCTAGCCTGATGTTAAATGTGATTTAACAGGCTCTCATCATATACCCCAGTAATAATTTATAAAGCATATTTTGCAGTTAAGCATCGACTGAAAAAATGACACGCACAAAACTGTACTCTTGAACTAAATTTCAAGTCGTTGTAGTGTAATGTCCTAGCTTTACCATATGGTAACACTCAAAAATGAACAGAACCCTATAATATAAATTTAAAAATTACTAAATTATTAGGATTGGTATACAATAATAACAAACTTGATATTTCATCAAATTTAAATATTAAGAACGGTAAATTATTACTACAAAATACTTACTCAAAACTAGTGGATATGATTTTCGAGACTAAAACCGAAGAATAACTTTAGATGCAGACATTAGACAACAAAACATAACTTTAACCTAAACACTGCTACTGGTTGGTAGGTACAGGTCAAGGTCACTAGATAGAAAAGGTTACCTCATAGTCATGTAAACAAACTCAAACCCCTCGACCCGTTCCCTGTCCAGTGACGTCATTACAGTACACAAACTCCGCGCTACCATGAAAGATGTATGTTTCGTCGTACAAATTACCTCATTTTAAAAAAAATAGATGTATTAAACTATTTTTGGGGTTGCAGTTTTTAAAAATGATACTTAAGTTACACATTTCAACATTTGTAATTGTAAGAATATATCTTAACGTTTTAAAAAAACATTATGTTTATGCCATTAATTTTCAATTTACAATAATTACAAAAGTATAATCATACAAATTTTAATTTATATTTTTAGTGACTGAAATTTAAAATAAAAAGCTATCTTGGTAATACATTTTAAATCATATAGGTACCTAAAAAGCAGTCATTAAAATTGTATTTAATATTTTAAAGTAGTATTCTTTGGAAAGCTAAATATAAGGATGACACAAAAATTAAAAACTATAAAGGCTAAATTGAATACACCATTCTAAATACTTATACTTGTCTTTTTGTAAGTAAATACTTATAACTAAGTGAATGAACCACAAGTATTTGTTTTACTTGTATTTTAAATAAGTATTCTTTTTACTTACTATTAACATTTATTTTAAACTACAAAAATAAACTTATCCTCGTAATTACTTCTTTTTGTGTCAGTAAAGAACATAATTACTTGTACTTGTAAGTAATTTTTTAAGAACTTGTAAGAAATATTTTTTGGATTGCTAAAATAAAATAAAATAAAACTCTATTAAACAAATCCCGATTACTAGGAATTGGTTACACACCAATTTTTATACATGTTTTGTTTTAGAGGCATAATTATTTTGATTGTTTTTACAAAACATTATTAATTTGTAAATAACCTAAAATAATTTGTAAATAACAAGCAAAAGATAAATACATCAGAATTAACAAAATATCATTCTAAAATGTATCTCTCTATGATAGCCTACATATAAATTGTATGGAGTTTATTTAATTGGGTGGCAGTATTTTTATTGAATATGTAGGCCTATATTTAATATTCCTTGCATCAACTGTAAATAAAATATATTAGGTAGCCTATTTGTTTTTTTTAACACGCTTTGTGTGGGAGGTCTTAAAAGTTATAGCTTTTGCTTATTTTTTATTCAACAGATTCATTATGTTAAATTGTTGAACAAAAAGTTATTTTCTAAAATTTTAAAGCAAAAGATAGCCACAGAAACTACTTTTAAATAAAAATATTAAGACAATAAAAAATTATAATAACATTTTATATGAGTAAGTGGGATCATATTATTTACTATTACAATAGAAACAAAAAATATCTAGGCCTACCTGTGAAAAGATATATCAGTTCTTCCTTCTTGTTTTGCTTTTCCATAATAATATTTGTAAGTTGCAACCGCACAAACGGAACCACCTTTAGGTTTATTTATTGATTTTCTATCCATTGTAAATAATATATTTCTTCTACTTTAAACACTTTATATAAACTAATTTAAAAAAAGTTTAAGTTTAAACAAAAAACACAAGCCGTCAAACATTCACAAATGAGTAACGCGTATAAACGTAAACGACAAAACTTTGATCACTGTCTAGTTGTACCAATAACTACGACACAGCCCCCACTCCACTTTTTTTGGATATTTCCCGAATGAGGTAACCTTTTCTATCTAGAGACCTTGGGTACAGGTCACTATAAAGCTTCTGCCAGGTTAGCCAACATAAATATACATAACCCTATTTTTCCCACTCAATTTTACATAGCTTGTCAGTCGTTAGCATATCATGATAAAACGGGTTTTAAATTAATTATAACCGTCGCGAAATGTTTAGCAATAATTATGAATTATTTATTTGAGTAATGCAATATGTCTCTCTTGAAAAGTATATAAAGAAACGTTTTATTATTGTATACATTTTACCTTTTACAAATTTAATAAAAATTTGAATTAGTACACAATCATATTTGAAATCAATGTATGTAATTAAAAATGCCGTATAACGTTTTATATTAAATTAAATACATCATAAAAAAGTTACATTTTAAAATCTCTATACAGTATATATTGTCAGGTATTTTTTGTATATTATTTTAACATTTACTGCAATAAACTCTGCTAAAATTACTTTAAAAGCAACAAAATGATCATATTAAACGACTTAGAAAAGTATGGTCTAACAAGTTCACTGTATTAAGCCCATTACCATTAGGAATGTACATGTATTAGGAATATGCAATAAGAATTAAATTCAATGACATTTCATAAATCTACAGACAGCTATTTATTTCTATCATTGAATACCCTAAATTGTATTTATAGTTATAAACTATCTGAATACCCTGAATACCCGTGCTTCACTACGGGGAATTTGTTTTTTTGCATCATCATGATTCATAATTAATTGTCATATTGTTCATTCATCTATTATTTCACGAAAGTAAATTATAACATGTATTTTCATATAATTCGGTATTTATTGTTCACTGGCAGCGTCCTCGTCACGGTATGCTTAAAAAATTAAATCAATAAAAAAAGTAAAAAATTCAGAGAGAAACCCGTCTTCTTTTTCAACTGCTAAATCTACATGCTGGTAAATCACAGCCTTAGCTGAATGTTTGTAGATTACCCAGATACGTTTTTAGTATGCGAATGCATAGATTGTGATAGTTTTGATCAGCTACTTCTAAAATAGCTTCTTAAATTTAATAAGAGCCAAATTTCAGCTCTCTAGCATTAAGGAAAAATTACCAATTAATATTTATTGTTTTTAAGGTTTGTTATTACATTTTCACCCATAGCAGTACGTAACAAAATTCAAACTCATTTACTTTTTATATGTGTTTTGTTAGAAATAAATGTACACAATTTCAGCTTTAAGGAAAGTAAACAAACAACATTTATTGTTTTATGGGATGTTTCAACCTTTAAAGGCCAAATATTTTAAAATATTATCTTGGTGCGCTCTAGCGCCTAAGTGAATATGTGAATGTGTACCAAATTTCACGTTCCTTGGGGGTAGTAAATTAATATTTATAGTTATCGGGGTTGTTGCTGAATGTTCCCCCCTTAGCAAAACATGAGCAAATGTTAAATTGGTTCATTTTTGTATTTGTATCTTGTAAGAAATAAATGTACAAAATTTCAGCTTTCTAGCTTTAAGGAAAGTATAAAACCAAGATTATTGTTTAATAGGTTGTTACTACATTTCTACCCCTTAAAAGAACTTGATAAAATGTGAAACTGGTTTATTTATCTGTGTTGCGTATCTTGTAAGAAATATTTACAAAATTTCAGCTCTCTAGCTTTAAAGAAATTATACGAAATAATTGTTTTTATCGGTTGTTGTCACATTTTCATCCCTAGCAAAACGTAACGAAATGTACAACTGATTTACTTTTTATATGTAACGTGTAAGAAATAAATGTACAAAATTTTATCTCTCTAGTTGAAATGATAATATGACAATTAAGATTTATTGTTTTTAGTGGTTGATATAACATTCTTACCAATAGCAGCACGTAAAAAAATTTAAACATCATTTAAATTTCTTATGACTTTTTTAAGAAATAAATGTACCAAATTTCAGCTTTAATGAAAGCAAACAAACAACATTTATTGTTTTAGGGGATGTTTCAACCCTTAAAAGGCAAACATTTTAAAATCCTTTGTTATTGCACCTCTAGCGCCTAAGTACAATATGTAAAGTTCCTAGGCGGTAGGGTTTTTGAGATATATAAAAAAACTATATTTATTGTGTTAGCTAATGTTTCAACCATTAAAGGAAAAATATTTAAAAAATCTATTCTTATTGCGCCTCTAGCCCCTCTGTCAAATAAGAGTACCAAGTTTCACGTTCCTAGTAGGGAGGGTTTTTGTGATATAAAACATACAATATTTAAGTTATAATTTTTAGGGGTTGTTTCAACCCTTGCAGGCCAAATATTTTAAAATCTTTTCTTAGTGCAACTCTAGTGCATATTTATGACCAATATGTGTACCAAATTTCAAGTTCCTAGGTGGTATGGTTTTTGAGATACTGTGATCAGTCAGTGATTAAGTGAGTGAGTGAGTTTTCGATTATTTATAGTACATATATAAGTCAAATACCACTCACTCACTCACTGACCCATAACGAAATTTCAAAAACTACTGAACGGATTGGAACGAAATTTAGTATGTAGCTTCCTCTAGCGCCAGAGGTGCTTTCTAAGAAAGGTTTTTAAAAAATTCTAGGGTTGGGTTTAAAAGGGGGGGGGGGTGGAGGTAAAAGTTACTAAATCACGATTTCTCTCAAACTACCAAACGGATTGGAACGAAATTTGGTATGTAGCTTCTTCTAGGGTCAAAGGTGTTAAGAAAGGTTTAAAAAAAATCGAAATTTTATGAGGGGACAAAGATACTAAATCACAAGATCTCTAAAACTACAGTACGGATTGGAATGACATTTTTTTATGTAGCTTCATATAGGGCCGTGGTGCTGGCTAAGAAAGGGTTTAAAACAATTCGAAATCTTAGGGGGGGGGGGGATCAAATTTACTAAATCACGATCTCTCCAAAACTACCAACCATAGCCTTGAAACTAGAAACCTGGCACAAATAACTGTACTTTGCCCCTCCCTCACTTTCACTTTCATACTCACTGACCACAAGGCACTGGTGAATCAGTTGGGCTTATCATTTTGATGTTCTCATTCCTCTAAACCCTTCTATGCCTGATACTCCCGTTCCCTCTTATATTGCGGAGGATAATATTGGGGAAACTGGGCAGGTTTCAGACAATGATCTCCAAAACTCTCAGTCTCCGTCGACAGAACCGTGTTTGTCATCTGATACTGTTGTCAGATCATTGTTCCATTGTACAAACCACCAAGAAACATAGGAAAAACGGCGAAAAAGTTTTTCTAATACTAATCGTGCTGAAGCACATAGGGAGTCTGTCAAAAGATACAACGAAAAAAATCCTTCCGAACATCGTGAGGCTTCTAAAAAGTACAGTCAACAAAATCCCCAGGTCAAAATGGCTGCCGTTCAAAAATGTAGTTCTAAAAGATGTCACATGAAGGTGCTTCCATGGTCTGAAAAATCAAAGCCAGGTTTTCACTACTACTGCAACACCGATTATCACAAAGACAAAACAGTTGAACTAGGTCCTATGACGACATGTAAATGGTGTACTGCTATGAAGATGTTTAAATGGCATGGTTTAGAACCTACGATTCATATCCTTATGACACACAAAATTACCATCATTTGTAGCATTTATTTCACAGAAATATTTATGCAATAGCATTGGCGGTTCAGCTAGTATAAATAAATTTACAAAATATTTCCAGCTAATACATAAAATGTTAATTGCCTCCAACCATAAAATTGCATACTTGGTAAATGTCCAGTTAAATTATTTATCTTTTAACTTAAACACATAGACAAAGCATATTAGTAATAAAATTTATAATTTGCCCTTGATTTATAAACAATTTATTGAACATAGAGAAGAGCTCGATTATGACTGACAGTCGGCAAATGTACCTAGAACCATAATGATAATTCCCCTTACAAAAGCTTGCCATTAGAGACGGTATATTTAGACCAAGCCATTGTAATTTTTGGATAAACCATATAAATGTATAAAATTGTACAGAGTTAATATTACTTTCATTAGAACTGCGTTTATAATTTAAAAGTTATTAACAAAAATCAGGTTTACATAAAAAACGTCTATATAAATTTATATTATAACATAAGGAAGCCTTCATCTATTTGAGCAAAGATTATATAAATCTTATTTTCGAACAGTTTCGAAATTTTCGATATGTAGATGGAAACTGTTCCGAATGAATTTTCAAGTTGGATTATTAACTTGTGGTTAATTTTCTAGGTGAAAGTAAAAAATTGCTTAAAACGAGAATTTAAGCTCTAAAAAGGAATAGCTGATTTTATTGTAAAACTATAGAGAAAATTTATTATTCTGACTTTTTTCCCAGTTTGTTTTTTGAATTTGTGGTTTATCGAATTACATGTGAAACTAAAATGTATCAGTTAGTCCCCTTATTCTTATCTGCGGATGGAGCAGACTTCAATTGCTAGAATCCTATTACTTTAAATGAGCAATTCTTGTATCTATCTGTGTATCTGTCGCGGATATCGAAAACGGCTCTAACGAATTCAAAGAAATTTTGTATTTAGGTGTAGTTTTGATTTTTAAGTACACCCATATAGTTGTATTTCGTGTAAAAACATTTTTTTTTTTAGAAAATCTAATTTAAAAGTTGAAAAATTTTAACATAGGGTCTTATGGGTTGCCATGTTGGTTACAAAATAACAACTAAATAGTAAATGAAGCGATCCAAACGGCTGTTTATAAACAAGCCAATTTATACTGTTTTAGCACGTTGGAAATATAGTGGAATAGAACTGAGATTGAGTATTTTCCAAAATCAGCTGTTCATTGGATAGTTTTTAATTACTGTTAAAAAACAAGCTAATTTATACTGTTTTAGCACCTTGGAATTAGAATAAATTGGGCCTGATTTAACAATTTATTTTGTCAAAAAAAGGCAAACTTGGCAAAGATGGATAAATTCTAATAGTCAATTTTGTAATATAGGCCTGGCTCTTTTCTGAAACATAATATTGAGGTTTTGTTAATCCTGCAATAATTTTTACTATTTTAGGCCTGGTTTAAAACTTTATTTGACAGAAGATAGTAGAACTAGGACTAAAATCGTAATGAAAGCATCTCATGTTTCTAAAGCATGTATTTGAGGTTATAATTAATCTTGTAATTACTGTCAATATATTTAAGCCTGGTTTCATAATTTTACAAACATATGTACAAACGAGCCAAAGATTAACGAGATTCTTTAGCGAATTTTCCAACTGCGAGCGAAGCGAAACGTCCAGGGGCAGAGCCTCTAGTGTGATATAAAATAAAAATAAATGTTTTGATAAAATAAAAATGTATCGTGTTCCAAAAGCACACATTTAAAAGGAAATAGTCTACCACATCTTATTTCCTATATGGTCATAGAAAAGTAGATATTTTTAAACAAAAACGAGCCAGAATTACAAATAATTTAAAAAATCTTAATATCTGAGAATAATAAAATATTAAATGGTACAGGGATGACAGGAGGTTAACCGGCAAAATTATAAATTGTATAACTCACTCGTAATAATATAATAATAGTTCCTATCATATATTTAAAACAAGAGTTACCTTTTGAATTCTTACAGTTTTCAAGATAAATTTATATTATATATTTATATTCGTGACTGATCTACACCACAATAAAGTACCTTAGGAATTTTATAATAACAGAGTCTTATCTAGGAAATATATAATGGTAAATATTTTATAGATCGCACTGTAAATCATGTAAATTTTCCTTTAGAAATAAAAAAAAATATTATTTTTGATGCCGTTCACTATTATTTGCTTGACGTATGATCTTGTAGTGTGCCCGGCGATATATGAATTGGTAGACCTAGACACTGTGTAATTATTAGGAATGTATGAAGACTAACAACATAACAACTACTTAAAATTCAAGCCGCCAACATTCTAGTAAGACAATGTATTTATATCCTTCCTAGTAACCAGCAATTAATTAGATCAGGGTATATAATAATCAGAAATTAACTATTACATATAGTGTAAATCCACTCTAAAAACGCACCAGTAGCTGGGAAAAGCAATGGGAAACTGTAATCATGAAACAATTGATACAACAATCGAATAAAGGATAATAGGTAAGTTATGCGTAATGATTGGTTTGTTTAACCCGGCCTCCTATACCAACACAATGAACACAACAATATTGTATGTACGGAACATAATATACTGTTATTATCTTTAACTTACCTATATTATGATTAATTAATTATATTGTTTTGACAGTTACACCAGCCGATAGGGAATCAAATGTACTACAAAAAGAGATATTGAACTTTTTTAATAAATTGTATGGGTTTTGGATAATTTAGGTTTGAAATTTTCAAAAAGCCGTCATTTGAAACGCATGATTTTATATAATAGTTTATAATATTTTTCTTGAGATAGATCATTGTTAGGTAAAACTTCATGAAAAGTTTGAACTCAATCAGTTAAATATTTCTCTAGATTGGAAATAATTATTTTGTAAAATTTTTTTTCGGATATCTGTAAAACGAGGCGTTTTAGGGCACATGTTTATAGGCATTTGTTAATTATTTTTATGTAAAGTACCGACTTCAGAAGTTTGGCGTCCTGTTTAAGAAACTATTGGAATAATACAAAAAAAGCATAACCAGCACTGCCGCATTACTATAGCCGAATTTTCTTATCAGGAAATAAGTAGTATTAAATACTGGGAGTTTCCTATGAATTTAGTTCCTTGTTCCGGGTTATGTACCAAATATAAATTTGCAGAGAACTATAGTAAATTAAATAGCATTTCGAATGGTATAACTCACAAATTGTAATCGGGTTAGTTGAAATTTCGTAATTACCTTACATGGGTAGTGAAAAATATAATTTATCAGGAATTCCCTATAATTTTTGTTCCTGGTTCCGGGAACTGCACATACATTTTTTTTGCTCAGGATTATTGTAAATCGAATTACCTTACGAATCATATAAGTCACAAATTGTACTCCGGCTTACGAATGGGATAAATTGCGCGTTTAACTTACATGGATAAAGCACATCTCATTTATCGGGAGTTTCTTTTGAATGTTGCTTCTTGTTCCGGGAAATGTACCACAAAAACGTTTTGCTAAAAATATAGTAAATTTAAATGCCTTTCGAATTATATAACTCACAAATGGTATTTGGGCTTACATAATCTTCAAATCGATATAGAAAGGTGTTGAAACGGGGTCGACATACTTTTCGAAAAAATATTATGCAAAATAGTTAAAGAAAGCTAATCTAATAATCAATGATATTAATAAGAACTAGTATGTTTAATTATATCACGTTAATACTACAGTGTCATTTTGTTTATTATTATGCATATTTCTGTGTATTAATGCAAAAATACAGTATGCAAGTACTTAAGATAAGTAAACCCTGTTAATATACGTGATATAATAAATAATATGATATAATTAATAAACACGGATTATAGGAAAATATTTATTATTGTAGCAATTTATTAAAAAGACAAGGTAGTGGACGAGTTTGTGAACATAAAATTACAAAGAACCACTCCCGTATTGCATACACAAGCGTAACATTTGAGCAGATATAGTATTATTATCTGACGATTATAAGTAAGTTTTAATTGTTATTATATTCATGTTCATACCATAAGTTTTGATGCCCGTCAAGTGTTTTGAAACTAGTAATACCTACACAAATTCAAACATAATAAAGTGTGCTTATCAAATGTATACTAAGTAATCAAGGTCCAAATTTAAGTATGTAATAATACTAAAATAACTGATAAAAGTAATCGTTCAATAATATGAAAATGTTATTCAATGAAAATAATTTAATTTTGACTAAATGTGTATTTAATTAATAAATACACATCAGTTCAAAACACATAATATTACTGTTTTTAGTAATAACGTACTGTGTTAATGTATTTAGTAGTTTAACTAACTAGTAATACTTTCATCTATAAACTACACATACACTAAGGCAAGTATATATCAATGTACAATTCAGTAATGGAACTCTATTAATCTGTAGGAATATTTGTTAAGATTTTGTGTTTATGTATATTATCTAGGGACGCGGTAGCGTCCCGCCAGCCAAGAAAATTGAGAACGACACAACCACCAATAACACTGTTTACGCGACAGAACAAGTACGGGTTTTTATCCTCCCCTACCTCGACCCTCTGATGATCAATGATGTTGATTTTTCATACACCGATTCTCGAGGGGTCCCTGAGGATGTGTACCTAATTTTATTTTTGGGACCATCAGATCACGGAGCTATGGAAGTATTAAAATCGTTATTTTTTATGTTTTTCTACTTCTTGTTCTTGTTATTTGACAGGGCTACAGCTTCACAAACATAACGGATCGAACTTAGATTTTGCACACACATTTTACATATACTCCACATATATACTCCAACGAAGTGTCTTTTGTGCAATTTGTCCTCCAGCCCCAAAAAAAGGGGGTATGGGTTTCCCCCTTTTTTCTGGGGGGTGACTGTTATTGATCTTTCGTATACCCATTTTCGAAGTGCTCCTGAGGACGTGTATCAAATTTTAACTCTTGGGACCATCAGATGTCGAAGTTATGAATGTCTGAAAATCGCTATTTTAAAAATGTTTCTACTTCTGGTTTATGACGGGGTTACAGCCTCACAGAAATAACGGATCGAGGTTAGATTTTGCACACACATTCGATATGCTCCAAGGAACTGCATTTTGTGCAGTTTAAACTCCATCCACTCTAAAATGGGGGGTTAGTTTTTAATGCTCTGTTAGAAAGGGTCAAGATTTTGTCAGAGTTGTTCGATGGGGAGACACCTGAAAAAGTGGTCAAACTCTACACCCTATAGGCTATGTTTAGTAGAAGGCAAGTTATTTACTGTTTCAAATCATTACAGAATGATTTATTATTTCTTAAAAATGTTTTTTGTTCATAATTCAAAAATACTCAATTAATTCTGTGAAATGAGCTCAAGTATTTCTTCATTATCATTATTTCGGTTCAGGTGAAACATTTTTTACTAATTATAAATTCAAAAAACACTAGGCCTGTTTGTAACATTTTAATGGAACAGCTGATTTCACCCATAATCTGTAATACTTAAACAAAACCCAGCATAGATTATACTTTGGGGTTATGTTTACAAATTTAATCATTATAATTTCTTGTGAAGTTGATATTTTTAAAACATGTGTTATAGAACTAATGTATGCTATAATACGTTATAAGATTTGCTTTGAGGTTATAAACTGTGTATAAATACAACGTTTTGTCATCAATATATTCGTTTATACAAATTTTAAGAAGTACCTATTCGTTTAGCTTTGGAAACATTCGTACATCTTCGTGTATATAACCATATTTCATAACATATAAATTTTTTCATTATATTATTAATTGACCGAGCTTAAGCGAGGTCTCCGTTTTAACTCGACCGTTCGGCATTTCGTCTGTGTGTCTGTGTGTCTGTATGTCTGTGTGTCTGTCTCACGATTACGGCCAAACGCCTTGACCAATTTTGATAATTTTTTGCATGAATGTTCCTTTTTCCTAGGCCGAGCCATGTATATATACGGTTTTTTTCCATTTTTAATTTTTAACCCCTTAAATAAAATAAAAATAGCGGCCGGACAGTTTCTCTCAGTGTAAGCTTTTTTCCAAAGTCAGTTTGTGGCTTAACCGTAAGACGAATTTGAAAACTAATAACATTTTGCCAATAGCAAATTAAATTTTAAACAAAATTGTATTCTTGATTTTTTTCCGTACCTCTAACGGTAAGCTCACAAAATTGCAATAAACTTCGAATTTGTTAAAAATCGTCCAAGTTTTTGTATTTCAACCATGTTTTTATACGTTTATTCTAAACCAAATCAAAAGTGTTCCATAGCTTTTTTGTAGATAAAGGTTTAAAGAATTAATTCATATCTACCAGTAAAAAAAATTATAGAAGTTAAAATTAAGAAAGTTATTAGCTCAAGAAACACGTTCAGTAACGATAAGGAAAATGTTTAACTTTTGGCCTACATAAAAAGTAGTAAAAATTATTGTATTTTTTTTTTCATAAATGTAAAAAAGTTTCGTAATTTAGTTCTAAATAGAATTGTATAAAAATATTTATCAATTTCAAATTTCTTATTTTGAAAACACCAGTTTTTATGTTTCTACTACAAGACTGCTAAAAAAACTAGGCCTGATTTGAATAGTAATTTAGGAATATATCATTTGCCCAAAAATGGCATATTGATATAAGAAAGTGTAGAGGATAAATCAAAGAATTGAACTGTATAACTGTAAATTATCATTGTAAATTTCATAAAAGTATTTGACTTAGATTTAATTGAATTACAAAATGAGATGAAATAAATGAAACCTCGCGGCGATAAAGGACATTCAAAAAATGACCGTAGGACACCGTGGAAGTGTTGGTACATGGGTTGAGATCACTATCACGACGTTTTAACATCGTTTGTTTTCATTATTTCTAATATTGGAATATGATATGGAACTTAAGTTAACCTATGATACATTGTTAAGTTTGAGTTATTTAAGTATGTAAATATTTAATTGTAAAAATAAAGTTTCTTACCTTATTTTCTTCCGTCACATGACCTCTTCTTTATATTCGTTAGTGACGCGTTTCGGGACTTTTATCCCATCGTCAGACACAAAATTACTCAATCGAGGTCGTCATACATTAAAATTAAATTACACAAAACACACATAGCACATTTCACGTTCAGGTGTACACCTTCTGGCGACCATTTTTTATATTTTAGTTTTTGGGACATTATATATAT
>JAGFPH010002882.1:148536-162273 GCA_018207615.1 Philaenus spumarius | reverse complement strand
GAAAGTCGTGATTTGATCGTACCTTTCGTTGTAGTATTTAGTGTTGCGCATAATTGTTGCTAGGTGTCGGGCGTGTATGACGGATTAACTAAATGAATGACATTCCAATTTGACTTCTATCTCTCTCGTTCCAATACGTATTTTTAATTTCGTTCTTATTTTATTTAAAGAGTTAGGGAAATATTTGAATTGTAACAATTATCCCCTAGGTAACTTTTCCAGAAAATCTTTAATTTAAAGGTTTTCCTGGGAACAAATTTCCAACAATGAAAATATTTACCTGATTCATCTCACTAACTTATTTACATGAATTATTACACTTTTATATTATTGATACCGTTGTAGATCGGTAATTGCCCCGGTTGGGGTAAATAGTTGTTTCTGTGTTTGTCTCTCAATCGGGAGTACCTGGGGTAATGTATTTGTACCTTCTGAAAGCTGTCACATGATAAGGCCCTTTAATTTGTTTTCCTTCTAAATTGCAAACGTAATATGTTGATTTACCAATAATATGATGGATTTTATATGGACCGCTGAATATTTCGAACAGTTTACATGTTTCTCCTGATGATGCGTTTGATAATGAAACATTCTTAATTAATACTCGCCAATTAATAGATCGCCAATATTTAAAATGGTTTGTTTGAGTTTTGAATATAATTTTGATGCTCGTTTTTCTTGTTTGATATGTATTTTTTGTTTTGCTAAATATAATTTTGTCTCCAGTGGTATGTCCGTGGTATAATTATTTGTAATATATGGTTCCCAAAATCTGACGTCTCTTTGACCTAGATATAGCTCGTTAGGCGTAAAACCAGTGGTTTCATTATGTACCTCATTTAGCATGATATTTATATCCACTATGCAACGTGCCCAATTTTTGTGGTTTAAAGAGCAATATGTCCTTAAACATCTCTTAACTTAATGTATCGACCTCTCGGCCATATTTGTTTGTGGGTGATAGTATGGGTTAAAAATGGGCTCTATATTTCGTTCTATTAAAGCTCTGCTCCATGCTCGACTACGAAATTGAGTCCCGTTGTCGCTTTGAAGTCTTTTAGGAGTTCCATATACGGGGAAATGTAATTCTAATAATTTCTTTAAAATCGTTTTGGTGTTTGCACATCTCATAGGATATAATTTTACGAATTTCGTAAAAATATCTAGTACAATCAATATATATTTAGTTCTTCCTATACTGGTTGGAAGTGGCCCTATAATATCCACAGCTGTTTGATCGTTTTTTCCTGTACAAATAATGCCCTTTGCTACTCCTGTTAAAGGGTGGGGTTACATTTACATTTTTGGCAAGAATCACAGGTGGCGAGCGTTTTTCTAATGCGCCGTCCCATAGTTTTAAAAGTAAAACTTTCTCTGAGTATGTTGAAACATTTGTTAGCCCCACAGTGTAAGTAATATGAATGACATTCCCATATAAGTCGATTTATGAGATTCTCTGGGACTATTATCAGCCATTGTTGATTTAATTTTTTGTATAAAATGTTGTTATGTAGGCTATATATTCATTGTAAATTGGGATTATCGGTTGGATCCTCTAAATTTTGAAGAATACGAATAATGGGCAATAATTTTTGATCTTGTGCTTGATGTGTCGCAAGGTGGCTTAGTTCGAATTTTAAATTTGGATCTTGTAAACGTTGAATATAGGTTATAATTAATTTAGATTGGTCCTCTTGTGGTATGGTAGGCTTCTGTTGTGGCATTCGGCTTAAGGCATCGGCAGTGCAATTCTCACTTCCCTTACAGTGTTGTATTTTAAAATCATAGTCTTGTAACGCCAGAATCCATCGTGTTAGGCGTGCACTTAACAGTCGACAAGTTTTAATAAACGTAAGCGCATGGTTATCAGTTAAAATTGTTAAATCTGTTCCATGGATAATATAGCGAGTTTTCTGGAGGCAGTATAAAATTGCTAGAAGCTCTTTTTCCGTGGTGGTAAAACGTTTTTCTGCTGGCTGTAATGCTCTGGATACAAATACGATAGCCCGTTTCTCTCCTTGTGGATTTATTTGGTATAAAAGCCCGCCTATGGCGTAGTCTGATGCGTCAGTTTGTAAAAAGAAAAGTTGATGTGGATCTGGATGGTGTAAAATTTGAGTTCGTAGAAAGAGTTGTTTAATTTTTATGAAAGTTTTCTCGTCAGCTGAGGTCCAATGGAATTTCACATTTTTTGAGGTTAGCCGAAGAATAGGTTTGATGGTTTCTGAAAATTTGTTTAGAAATTTATTATAGTAATTAATACATCCGAGAAAAGATTTTAATTGTTTTCTTGATTTAGGAGTGGGGAAATTTAAAATTGGTTTTATTTTATTATCATCCATTTGTATACCTGTTGACGTCATTGTATAGCCAAGAAAGGGAACAGAATTCCTGCAGAAAAGGGATTTTGAAAATTTAACAGTCATATTTGCGTCAGATAATTTTTGGAAAATAATCGAAAGATGTGACAAATGACTCTGGAAATCTGGGGATATGATACATATATCGTCGATGTATATTAGGGTGAAGGATTCTACACTGTCACCAAAAACTTTGTCCAACGCTCGTACTAGTGCAGCTTGTGACGTAGAAATTCCGAACGGAGTGACAGTATATTGATAAGTTCGACCTCTAAATTGAAACGCTGTGTACTTTCTTGAATCTGTGGATAACGGTATTTGCCAGTATGATGCAGTGAGATCGATTGTGCTCAACCACTTACAATCCAGACCTTTGGCCAATAACTCGTTAACGCTACGATTCCGTTCAAAATCTGGGGTTGTAATCGCATTAGCCTTACGCGCATCTAGACACAGCCTTATTTCACCGTTCTTTTTAATGATTGGTATTATGGGATTTATGAAATGGCTATTCGATGGTTCTATGACCTTTATTTCTAACATCCTATTTATCTCACTTGACACGGCTTCCTGGTGTATCAAGGGTACTGGGTACGTTTGTCCTTTAAATGTGTAGCCTTCTTTTATTTCTATTGAGTGCGTATATTTAGTGCAAAGTCCAGGGTTATCCGAGAAAATTGTTTTGTATTGTAAAAGTAGTGATTTTAATTTTACCCTTTGCGGTGGTTCCAGATTCATATTATCTTGTAATGCGTTGTCGATTATAGATTCATTTAAAATTATTTGTTTATTTTCTGTGCCACATTTTGAGTTATAATTTACATTCATATTATCATCATGAATATTATTATATCTTTCATCATATTGATTCATATATTTATTTGTGATGTAACACAAAATTCCTTCATTAACGACATTTTCAAACTTTCTTACGATTATTTTCTTATTAATTTTCATATTTTCTATCTTCGTGTGAAAGTTTATAATCGACTCTGTGGTACTAATCCAATCCATACCTAGAATAACGTCTTTAATTAAATTTGGCACTATTAAAGCATGTAACCATAATTCTTCGGAATCTATTTTAATTTTTACCATTACAATTCTGGCGACTCTCCTAGTTTTACTACCCACCGCGGTATGTATCTGAATATTTGTGATAGGTAATTCTTCGTACTTTCCTATAGAATCTTTGTTCTTCCGGAACCACTGTTCGGACATACATGTAACGTTGGATCCTGTATCGATTAGGGCATATGCACTCTGTTTTCCGATTTTAATATTTATCTCCGGACATTTTATGACGTTAACATCTGGTTTATTTGGCAACTCAACCTCGTCTTCTTCTAAAAGAAAATTTCTGTCACAAAACATATTTCTTATGGTAATATTTTGGTGTAATACTAATCCAGACATAATTTTTAGTGGGTTAGGCCTTATATTTCCAAGGACATTGTGTGGTACAGGAATAATGTCATCGAGCTTTGCATAGTCTGGAAAAATGATATGGTTCGCGATCTCGTGGCCAGTGACACATTCTGCGCTCAGCAGTTTTCCTGCTGAGTCACCACATTTTGTGAACTTGTTTCTGGACGACTCTTGGCTTGAATATTCTCTGCTACCGTGTGGCAAACGTTCATCTGTTCCTGTGTTGGATATCTGGTATTCCTGGGTCCGTTCTGTCTTGTTTGGTCTCTATTATTCTCTGGTCTTATATTTTGATCAAATCCTCTATTGTTATTGTGTGGTCGAAAAGGAGGTGATGTGTGAATATATTGGTTATTTCTTTGGGGGTATGGCCCAACTTGGTGTCGTGGGAATGGAGGTGGGGGTCCTGGTGGGAGTTGAAAATGTTGGTGGTGAAAAGTTTGAGATCCACGATGATTAGATGGTGCTTGTGAAGGTCTGTAAAGGAATGGTGTTGGTCCTGGTCTCTGTTCTCTGAAGTTAGGTCTAGTTGATGGTTGGGAAGGTGAATATGGATGGTGTATTTTTCGCGCTCATATGTTCGCGTCTTTGAGATCTTCTCTTTGCAGCAATAACTCAAATTCAATAATTGAGTCAATCCTCTGAACACGTCTCGCATCTTGCACTATATCCTCATAATGTTCGGCTAAACAGGTGACAATTTCATCCTCCGTCAAGGGTGGTCGTATCGCTTTCAAAGTAATAATCCTTTCTGTAAAGTACTCAGACCGACTAAGGGTACCATTTGGCCTATATCTTTCCACTTCCATTCGCTGTCTGATCCCTCTCTGCACTTCCCTGCTCCAATATTTGGCTTCGAAAACCTCTCTAAAATCTTCCCAATTACATACATCATTTTTGACTAAGGCAAACCAACGTGAAGCGTGGTTCTCTAAGCACATCTCAATTATGTCTATTAGATTTTCTGTGGCATCGAGGTTGTTGTTAATCGTTCTTCTCTTTTCGTAAAACCTTTGTATCCTCCGAAGATGTTCTGTGGGGTTCATTTCTCATCCATGAAACTTAGGTACTGTGTTCTCTCCTATTCCAGAAGTCTGACCACTACAGCTAACAGATATTTGGGGCGGGTAGTTATGTTGTTTTTCCATTAATTCCTTTTCTATGTCCCTAATTTTGGTATTGTGATCTCGGACGTTCAGTTCGATTGACTCCAGCTGTTATCTTTGTCCCGCCATGACTTTACTTTCTTTCTCCATGTTATTCTCTAATCTTCCCTCTAACTCTGACATCTCTGGTTGACTATCCGTTCATTTTCAGTGTTCGTTTTCTCTTCTTGGCAGGACAGCAACTTCTGCATCCTTTCTGTTTGGTTATCCAACTGTATCTGGACCTGTTTTTGAGTTTTGATGGTGACTTTATCTAAATCCACCTGGATGTCCTCCCTCTGGGCCTGGAGTTCGCTTCTCCATTCTTTGCGACTAGTTTCTCTCTGCATATCCAATTTCTTCTGTAGATCTTCCTCCAACTGGTTCATTCTAGTCTTTAATTCATCCTGTACTGAATTTAGGTGTTTTTTCACATCTGTCACATTTTGGTTAATAATATTTTGATTTTGTTTATTTTCCTCCAGCTGTTTTTGTATATTTTCTTGATTTTGTTTATTTTTGTCCTGAAAGGCATCGAAACGTTGCAGTAATATCTCCAACCATGGGGGTTGAATTTCAGATTGAAATATGTTTCCTGTTTCTGATTCCATGGTAGTGTCGGTATTATGATGGTACTCGGTATCTTCACTGACAGGACTTGCCCGAGGGTTGGGTGTTACCGGCATGCCGTCGTTCGGAAAAAAATCGCCTATTTCTGTTGTGTCGACGCGTTCCCCTGATATCACGTCTTCCATCCGGCGGTGTGTTTTTTCTGGGATCCGCGACCCTTCCATCGTTTCGTGCTCAGTATTCAAATTTGACTCCTCGATCACGTCTTCTTCTCGCTGGGACGCCTGTGTGTCGGGCAAGCCTTGTGTTTCTCTCACCTTTAATGTAGGCTGAATGTTCTTTCTCAGGTTGTATCTCTGGTTATTTTGTTTATCCATTTTAATTAATTTGTTTTAGAATTCATTATTTAACTTAACTAACACACAATATTTTATAAATCAAATTGTTAAAACTAATTAATTTTAAGGAGTTATTTAGGGATACTTTAGGAAAAAGCCGTCACGTTGGTCGCCAAATTTACTACAACACACAATAACTTTACTTTACAATTAGATCTATATTAAAATAAGATGGTCGACAAGGGTTACAATTATAAAACAATCTTTTACTTCTGTATTATTACAGGTAATACATAAAATGATATCTCTTTTTCAAAGAACAATATTATTTAGATTATGAATACTAAGTTTGATGATAAACAGGTTATTAATTGTTGTTCAATAATTTTTTAAGACACAAGATCTTAACTCGGTAGGTTGGAGCCATCTTTTTCCCAAAGTATTTAAAAAGAAAACAAATTTGATTATAGATAACACAACTAACATATGTACAAAATTAATGAGAGCAAGATTATATGGAATCGTCAAACAGGTTATTTGGTTAATGGATTTAGTATTATAATGGATCACTGAATTTACGATAATTTAAAGTTCAAAGGTTCTTGGTAAATCTATATGCATAACATATATATATATATTATTATTCACAGTTTAGTTTAAACAGATAAGTTATCCCTCTAAGGTAACTGGTTTGGTGTTGGATCTTAAAATAGACTAGGCCTAGTTAATTGGAAAGTTCTCACCCAATTGATTATTTGTTCTTGTAGATTAGAATTTGATAATAATTGTTATAAAGGAAAAACACTGAACTTCATAAGCTTCATATTTATTCAAATACCGATTCTTTTCTTTAAATTTCAACAGCCAAAATTGTATCAACTGCACTATTCAGTGGCCAACTCAACAATGTCCTTCTTTTGGGGCTTCTCTACCTTTCCAGGAAATGGATAATAACGCCTGATGAATCTTCATATCTTCTGGGATTTGGGTTTGTTAATGTAATAGGTGTTTGGGAGTCGTGAAGTGTGATTTATTGGAATTGTGTCTTTATTTAATTGTGTGGATTTGTTTTGATACACAACGTTTTACAATGAAATTTAATATGATTTTAAACAGTTAAATTATAGAAAACACTTAAATAACTCTTTATTACAATAATTGCTATCTAATTTCTAGAATGTATATATCTTATTCTTCGTATTATTTTCATTTGGTGGCAAGAATTACGTGGACCAATCACAGCGTTTCGTGGGAGGAGCTTACATAAATAAAATATCCGCCTACGATTAAATTTTGTCGGTCGAGGCTTCGGTTTTATATTTATAATAGCTTATCGGCGTTTATTTTAGATTTAGACCAAAGACATTTGAGATGTAAAAAATTGGTTCTTTTCATAGGCCTGGTTTAATTTTCTAATAAGAATGTATTTTTCTTGTAATCGGATTTATTCTGCCAACTTCTCTTCGATTTGTAATTAGATAGGCCTAGTTTCTCCTTGCATTTTAACGTAAATCTTTGTCGATTGACTTGGTTTTATGTTGTTATTCTAGCTTTCCTGGATGCAGAATTTAGTTTTGAATATTTTTGATGTAGGAAATGTAGGTCTACAGATTCGTTTTGTAATTTTATTTTAATGAATTCGAGTTGAAAGTCGTGATTTGATTGTACCTTTCCGTTGTAGTATTTAGTGTTGCGCATAATTGTCGCTAGGTGTCGGGCGTGTATGACGGATTAACTAAATGAATGACATTCCAATTTGACTTCTATCTCTCTCGCTCCAATACGTATTTTTAATTTCGTTCTTATTTTATTTACTGAGTTAGGGAAATATTTTAATTGTAACAATTGATCAGTTGCTGAAACAAAAATTTTCACTTTATTCAAAGTTGTAATAGCCATATAAATTGAATTAGGTAAAATCAAGGGACTTAACTTTTGGCTATACTTGAAAAGTGGTACAGCCAAAGACAATATAAGTGTTTTCTACTGTAATTGTAATTTCTTGTTCTTGCCCTTGCTTCAAGATTTCAATTTTGAGCTCCTTGCTCTTGATTTTGTCTTTACCTTCCTTATTTATACTTAGATTTCCAATTTTTCGGATTAAGGCTCAATTTTTTATTTTGTTTATTACATGTATATTTTATAATTAACTCTGGGCTGGAAATATCTTAATTGAAATAGGGGTTACACCGAAGATTCATTAAAATGTTGATTTAAGGTTGGTTTTTGTCAGTTTGGTTTGGTTATTTTCTTAAGATTGTGATATAAATTATTTATTTTAAATTTTATAATAATTGTTTGGAATAAAGTATGTGTAAAGCAAACCTGAAAGAAATATGGTATAAAATGATGAAATCAATTAGCAATAACTATTGCTCATAATTAACAATAAAAGGACTTACCCAATTGAATATACAGTAGTTGTTGCTTATTGTGAACTCAACGGGCCAAACCCAAACTGATAACAATAACTGGATATTTGTTTAGTACTCAATATAATTTTATTATTACGTAAAAACATCATTAAAATCATAAAGAGAATAGACAGTTTCTCTTTAAATTAACATTGACCTTGACTATTTTAACATTCTAAAAGAAGTAAATTATTTTTTACTAAAATTATAAATTTTTTTTAGTATTGCTATTATTATTTTCTCCACATAAGTTTGAAAAAGGTTAGGACTAAACATTGCATAAACTATAAACACAGTAATAACAAAAACTGGTACTTACCAAATGGCACGGTATTTTTATTACTTACACTCAAATACACAAAATTTTAAGAAACTTAAGAACACTTGGTATATTGTAACAATGTTAACAAACTGCTATGGGGAAGCAACTGTCTATTCTAGATTACATCCTTTTTTACATTCAAAATTCTTCTAAACTTGTTTTTCTATTTTAATGTCATTAATAAAATGTTTATACTCATAATATTTTTGAAAATCGAACAATCTCTGTAGAACGCCACGGAGAATTACGTAAGAATAATTTTGTTTTCGTCCAATTAATTTTCTTCTACTTGTTTTCCATTTTGATGTAACTGCTTCGCAAATATCATCCTCAGTTATTTTAGTGGCAACAGGAATTATGTTATTTATGTCCATTCAAGCCTTAAAATCACATTCAGTCTTATCTAGTGGTTGTATTGACACGATTTCTTCAGGTTCAATTCCACTTGATTCCTGTAAAAATCTACTTAGTAAACAATGATAACTTTCTGATTTGACACTAACCTAAATTTCACTCAAACGAAAAACAATGATACAACACTACTGTATAAGTATAAGTAGTGTCTGTACTTATACTGTATAATTATAGACACTCAACTGAGAAATAAAACGATTGTCATTTAACAAAAACTACTCTGTAGGTCGGATAGACACCATTTAGTACACTCAAACCAAGTTATTGATGACCCATACAGTCAACCCTACTGTGGTCCTTTACTCACGTATATTGGGTTACTCGATTCATACTGAACACAGACCGTTAAACAGTTTCTGTAATGTTGGCGCCAAGTTATTGATGACCCATACAGTCAACCCTACTGTGGTCCTTTACACACGTATATTGGGTTACTCGATTCATAGTGAACACAGACCGTTAAACAGTTTCTGTAAGGTTGGCACCAAGTTATTGATGACCCATACAGTCAACCCTACTGTGGTCCTTTACACACGTATATTGGGTTACTCGATTCATACTGAACACAGACCGTTAAACAGTTTCTGTAATGTTGGTGCCAAGTTATTGATGACCCATACAGTCAACCCTACTGTGGTCCTTTACACACGTATATTGGGTTACTCAATTCATACTGAACACAGACCGTTAAACAGTTTCTGTAATGTTGGCGCCAAGTTATTGATGACCCATACAGTCAACCCTACTGTGGTCCTTTACACACATATATTGGGTTACTCAATTCATACTGAATAGAGACCGTTAAACAGTTTCTGTAATGTTGGCGCCAAGTTATTTTTTGCCACTCTGACAGAAACAAGTTACAACAGTAGCTGAAGTCCTGATAAAAATAAACAATGTATTTCCTTTCTGTCCTGATAAGTATGATCGGGACTTTAGATACATAATAACATTAACCGATTGATAACATTATTAGTGATTACAATAAACGGCATCCACTGTATTTTTATTTGTACAAGTAGGCAATGGGTTTCTTAGAGTATTTCTTTGTCTCTTGAATAATGTTTATAACTTGGTATCCGTTGATGTAGTACTATGCAGATATATTTGTTGAAACTAAATGATTTCTGTTATTATCATATAGAATTTTATTAATGGAAAGATCAAATTCACAAATATTGTAGACTTGTTTGTGTCTGCTAGTACAAAGACTGAATTTGTAATTCTATAGTAATTGTTAAAAGTCTTAACTCCTGTATTTTTCCTCTTTTTATGCACAATTTACTGTATTAGAACCCTGATATTGATTTTTGAAGTTATACTTCTTTGCGCCCGTTGTAATCGGGATGGGGTGTCGGTCGAGAAACCGGCGTTAGGAGTAAAATCCAGAAAGTGCCTTTTTATACCTTTTCTCTACAAGAGATCCCTCAACAGTCTCGGTGGGTGAGTGGTTAACGCACTCGACTTCCACGCTAGAATCACTGGTTCAATCCCCGGCTAGGAAATTTTTTTCAAAAATTATAGGAAAGTATACGAATGGCCAAAGAAGTATAACTTCCACCGTCTGGTCCGACGCAGACCCAATTTTTTTCTCTAATTAACTTTTAAACATATTACAGTATCTTTAATTATTTATGTATACAGATGATTATTGGATGATATGAATACTTACAATTATTTAGGAAAATTGACTTAACAAAGTTATAAATCTTTCTTTCTTTTTAAGGGTATAATGAATGATGAATGAATGAAGTTTCAGTCGTTTATTGAAACTTGTTACACTCCACATGGCTTTCTTTAAAGCCAATGGACTCAACTGAAAGTGTGAATAAGTACTTTTTGATCAACATTGGTATTGTTCTCTGCTTTTAGTTAGAACTAATAACATTTAATTTTGTTACAGTTAGACTATTTTTCTACAAATTTAAGCCTTTTATTCCAATTTAATGTTTTTTTTTTTTTTATCCTATTATGAATGGTTAGTTTATGATATAATCTTCAGATATTGAAATTTTGTATCCGGACAGTTGATTACAAATAAACTTATATCTTTATTTTTCTAGTCCAAAGGATAACAGATTTCCTTTATACAACAATAACATCGATGCAGAAACAGCCTGTACAGATCCCTCCTGGCCTCACATCTCTTCAACAAGAACTCTCGGCTTTAGTAAGGAAGTATCATCGACTTGTGTCGTACAATCGTGAAGTCTTTGGTGAATATTATGCCAACATCTTGCAATCTACTGTCAATTCGTCAACGACTCAATAGGGAATATTAACATAAACAACATTCATAACAGTGCTATTGCTCTGTTGTTGTTAAACATTCAAATAAATAATATAAACTAATAGGGGAATTATACTTGTACATTTTACGAATTTTAGTTTTACTATTCTCTTTTTATATACATAAAATATTTTAAGTTTAACTTAAAGAGGTGAAGAAATATATATATACTACTATAGAAATATAATATATACTATATATTTTTACTTTAAAAGTTTTTTCTAAATATATTTAATATTTTTTTAAACATGGCTTATTTATTTATACGGCTTAAAAGGTTTGTTTAAAAAAACAACCTATCTATTTTCACTGCAAGACGACATTTGTCGATAATGTCCAAGTCATTTTATTATATTTGACCACAAACTTTGAGTTAAAGTGTTTATAAATGTTGAAAACATTGCACTTCCTAACACGTACAAGTGTGAGTATTATTTGTGCTCATTGTATTTATTTTGATTAGATTTTTAATGGGTGAACTTATAATTAGATCAAATAAAGTTTTTATTTTTTGTAAGAGGTTTTGCCAATAGTTTTGAAATGGAATGTTAACACATTTTCCATTAACTCTTACTCATTCCTGAACTATGTTGTTAAAAAAAAATATTATAGTATTATTATTTTGCTTATGCAACAATTATACATTTTTGTGAAGGTAATACATTTTAAGAATATGAAAAATAATGATTACTATATAATACACAATATATGTATAAATACAGCTGTTATTTCTCTATGAAAACCTTTGAATATCATTGCCTGCAAATAATTCAGCTCCTGTAGTATTTCTGCTTTTGAGGATACACTACACCGACTGAAGACAGTTGTGTTTTTACAAACATGCTCTAAAAATAGTCATAATTTAAAGAGAGGATTTATTTCAGTTAGTGTTAACAATGTTTTGTAAACAGTATTAATTTACCAACACAACTATAATAAAATTAATAATCATAACAAAAGTCTAATTTAACATAATGTAAAAAAATATACATTCGTCTTAGCTTCCATAAACAGTTGATTTAACTGTAAATTTATTAAACATAATTGATCTTTTAAATTTAGACAGAAATACTGTATAGAACTTCTATATCAATTAGAAATAATTAGTTTGAAATAAAAATCATAGATATCACAGAAATTGAGGTATTAATCTGTGGTTAATGGCAGACCCATAGAACTACTGTCAGCATCTGTGAGATACATAGAATTATCTGTCAATGTATTACTAAATAAAATAATGTATTCTGTTATTTTTAAATTTATTTGGTGGGGATAGATGTGTATTGGTTTTGTTTATTAGTATACTTTTGATGTTTGTGTAAGATATACATTTAGCTTTTAATTCTGGGTTTTATACTTTTAACTTGTTGAGGAGCTTGTCGGACTTGTTACTCCAAGAGTCTGACACAACCACCCATGACAGACTCTTAAGAAGTAAGAATTGTTTAGTTTTAACTTCGGAGATTAGTTGTATTGCTAATGTTTTTTCAATTTATGGTTTATGGTTAGTCAAAACCTTGATTGTGGAATTATAATTTTGAGTTACTTACCTAGGTGTAAGTAAGGGTTCAGGGACCAAATTGACTAGAGACTAGATTTCAATTTTCACAAAGACCCATTAATTAAAAGGGCAACATTGTGCATACTGTTTAAGTCAGCGGATATATCAACTTTAAAATCATTCTATTAAACCCTTATACATCCTGTTTTAACCCTTTGTCGCCTGACGGGACTTTTAAGTACCACCCAATTTAACTGCCTTTATAAAAGGTAACAGTGGCTTTATCTACAAGTTGAGCCATGGAGGTACTTTAGAGTACCATTGCAGGTCTGTAAAACATCAGGTCTACACCTAGTTTCAACAAATGCCACCAGAAAGCAGGACTTGCTTGGCTAGTGCTTGCTTTCAATTGACAATTTATATGGTGTGATTTCCCCAATTTTTTAAAACATGTTCTAGTCTTTCATTTGTCAGTATTTTGTATTAAAAATTTAGCATATTGCTTTAAATTAATTACTTAACTTAATAAGAACTGATCTAAGTTATTATTATAAACCTCTCACACATACAAATTAAACAGATTAAAACTTAAGAGCAACCAAGCAAACTTCCAATAACCGCTCCTAGATGGTGCTGACAAACTATCTTTTACTTTACACGGAATATTTATACTGATAGTAAAGTAACTGAAGTTTTGTTAATTTGTCATTTTTATTTCATGAAGCCGTAGTCTAGTGGTAACGAAGCGTCTTTCTGATCACAAGATGCCGAGTTCGAATCTAGGCTAGGGAGACCAGATATCTAATCATATCTGTGGATTGAGGATAGGAGGGCGGAAGTAAAGCAAACGGTGGTTGGCTCGCTTCCAAGCTGACGGGATATGACTAGATATCTGGTCTCCGGGTGGGGCTGTTTTGCGTAATTTTACTAAGGTATTTATATATGTATATATATA
>JAGFPH010002882.1:111639-148436 GCA_018207615.1 Philaenus spumarius | reverse complement strand
AGTTAATCACAAAAATAAAGAAATATACAGTTTTTTCAAATTTTATCACTTCTTGGTCCTCAAAGGGTTAAGTTATGGAATTGCTCTCTAGAAAATTACTTCAAAGCAATGATTATTGCTTTGAAAGAGCTAATTCAATCTAGAAAAAAATTAAAATCATAGTGAAAATTCAAAAGCAAGGTACACACTGTACGTAGAACATTCCAATTATTCAAATTAATGACATTACTGTACAAGTTTATTTTTGACAGCATTTTCCATATTGTGGGCAATATTACAAGGTTTAGGACTTTAAAACTCCTGCAGAGTACAGTAGAGCGCCGATAATCCGAACGTCAATAATCCGAAACATCAAAAATCCGAACGCGTTCTGAGGAAGCCCCTGCAAAAATTTCGTTTTCGTTTTCGCAAATTCCAATTATTGTGTCGTTGAAAATTTCACAAAAATCTTCATCGCAGTTTGACATTATTATCTCTTTTTAAACACTTCTTAATACATGCTCTCACACGCCCACACAGCAAACTGGTTGTCAGTATTTTCACTGTTACGCTAATAAGCTGCTTTAGCGCTAGCAGTAAACATACAGAAAATTCATTCATTTCTCTTTGTGTAATCATTATAACAGTGTGTCGCACATACAGTAGAGTAGTATACAGTATTTTTTTATTTTTGTTTGTGTTAACTATAATGTACAATTCAACTTTCAATTATGTACTTTACTGAAATTGAGAGTTACAAGTGTAATCATTATGGCCCACCTGTGTACCTGCATGTTCTTCTAAATCATAATATGTAAGTAGTCTTACAATCTGTATTGTAATTACATTACTGCTTATACTGTTTAACCACTTTAAACACACACCTAAGAAAATGCTATTTAGGATTAAAGGGCATATATTTTATTATATATTTTAACCTAAATAGCATTTTAATGGTTGTTTTCACAAATCCGAACAAATCGATAATCCGAACCACCCTCGGTCCCAATTAGTTCGGATTTTCGACGCTCTACTGTATGCAATAGATATGATTTTTGTTTAGTAATACACAAATCTAAATTATTTGAAAATAAGTCCTTGTGTGGAGGAGCAAAATTATGTAATATGTTATTTTTTATAAAAATCTGATGTTTAAATTTACAAAAATTAAACTGCTTATGAGAATTCGATTGGTTTTGACTTAGACCTGTTAAGATATTAATCATGGTTGACTAGCATCATTTTAAACCTATACATTTCAAATATATTATTAGTTTTGGGATGCTCCTCTGTTTATTGTATTCACTTATTTATGAATTTACTACTTGTTATGGTTATGTCACGGTTTCATCTTTAATTTATTATATGATTTTATGGATTTTAATGTCTGACGGTAATACTCTACTATTACTGGATCATCTTTAAATTTGATGGTATTGCAGTTAGACAATAAATTGAATAAAATCTAACGTAAAAACAAAAATGTAAATGTCGGAAATGGTTGATAATGATGAAAACTTACATTAAAATTGGTCTGGATCAGTTATCAGAGTAATGTGTAGCTGAAGGGTCAAATTCGTCAGGTTTTTTTTACCGTCATAAACCTCGCCGATAGCACGAACAAGATAATGCAGCCTTTCCTTGTAGACCAACAATAATAATAATAGACAATAATATCAATATACAAACTTATATGTTTACAAATTGGAAACATTCTGTGACTAGTTAGAAATTCAGGCTATTTTTTTTTTTTTTGCTTGCATACATATTGAACAAAAACTATCGAAAAAACTAAATGTCGGAAACCTTGTATGGACATCAAGCTATAAGTCCAAAAAACTAGCATGAACAGTTGTAGGGTTAAAGAACTGCAGTTTACATCTGAGATGCTCCATTGGTGTCTCCCAATTTCACTAATAAAACACTAACTGAATGTTTAACACAATATGATTTAAGATTAAACCTAAAAACTGCATTATATCAGTTCAAAAGGTTTTAGTCGATTATGCCTCTTTCTAAATTAATCTTGTAAAAAAAAACTGCAGAATTTCCGTATTGACTTTGATTTCTTTGCATCCTCAAGTTTTTTTTGCCAATCTCTTGACATCATCTCCGACTATTAGAATCTATAAATATCTATGTAAGTCATCATTTCAGTAATACCATCTGGAACATCAACAATAGTTCTCAAAACTTTATTTCGGTTTAGCACAAACCCAGAGTTGAATCTATAGGATAATGTAACCTTAAGTACTTGCTTCTATAAAACCAGCTTATTATGTACTATTGGTCGAGATTTCCTCCCCAGCAGTCAATACTTTTTCTTATATTTAATATCTAGCTAGGTCTTTTTTTCTTTTTAAATGTTGTGCCTATCTAAACTTCACATTCTTTCTACGATACTTTGCTTTGTTTTTATATGAAATGTTTATGTTGTTAAAATATATATACAAACGTAATGAAATTACTGATTTTTAATAGATTTGTAAAAAAATCAAAATAATATAGTTTATACTGATTTTAAATGCAATAAATTATAATAGTAAGCATAAAAAGCAAGTATGCCTAAAATTAAAACATTTAGTTGTTAAATATGTATATACTTTGTTTACTCATAAATTATTAGGCTGTCACTTTTGTCAAAAACTTTTTGAATTGTATAACTCATTTTTAGAAAATACCTAGACTGCTTTATATTGAAATTTGTCAATAATTAATTATTAAAACAAACATAGGCACACTGCTTAACTTCATTATATTATGAATTTATAAGATGTGAAACTGTATGCATGCAATCCCCTTGCAATCCCCTGGGTCCCATATGCAAACAGTTTCATGACTTGAAAATTCATCTGCTTATATATATATGTAATTTTTGTTTCCCTTTTTGAAGTGTATGAGGCAAACAAAATATTTTCTTTGTATACTATTCAGCACAGAAAGTGATAAAAAGATTTTGTGGGAGGCAGATTGCATTTTCTTACCTCCTTCTGGATGTGTGGAAACTGGACACACATTTTTTTGTTGCATATAGAACAACACAATTTTTTCATTAATAATTACAACAATGTTTTGGAAGTACAAGCATGTCTATTGTTTCCTGTGTAAAATTGTCTTCAGACATCTGTACTTGTTCTTAATTGAAAATGCTTACTCCTCAACAAGTTAATGTATGTGATGTAATTAATAACTAGGTTTTAATTCTGTAATTATTGTATTTGCACATGTGGGTTGTTTATTGTCTATTTTTAGTTATTTCTTTATGTAAACATAGTTCTCTTTGGGCTAAGGTACCATTATGGTATGGTTAAACCTAAACACACTTATTGCAATAGATTTTCCCTTGAACTTGATCAATCATGGTTCTAATGTTTACCATTTAGAAAATTCAGTTTTAAAAGTAATCTTTTCTTCTTAAATAATGGTAAAAAAGTGTACTAGTTCCATTTTGAAAATTTACACATAATGTTGTATGTTTTAAAATATAAACCAATCAGAAGTACTTTGATATTAACAAAGTTTTCATCAGGATAAAACCTAAAGACATTTTAGTTTTTTTTTTACAAATTTATGTTATGTTTGTATACTGTAGTGAGTTTACATTTGTTGTATTGTTTGTTGGTTCGTTACATAGATAAAGGTGGCCAGTGGAGGGGGGTACTTGACCCCAAAGCTGAGTGAAGAATTTATTTCTGACAATGATAGCCTATCAATGCTTTTCGCCTAAAAAAACTACTCAAGTGGTGTTCACCATCCGAAATAAACAGTTACTATAAGCAGATTCAACATTGTTTTAATTATAAGTGTGAAATTATTTGTGTAAAAACTTTCACTGTTTGTAGAAATTGTTTCCGTAAAAACAAGGATTCTAATCAGTGTATTATTAAAAAAGCAATTAATTAAAAGTTAAATAATAATCTAAAACATCTATCTTGATCAGGCTACAGATTGCTCAAAATGATGTGAATAAATTAAATAGTTAATTTATACTAACTGAACTTATGTTGCCTTCAAAAGGCAGCACATAGTGCTTATATTAAGCAGTATTCCATATTAAATATTATATTATAACAGGATGAAATTAAAGTATGAAACAGATCTAAGGGTCGGCTCTAGTAAAACAGAAAGCAACCTGCAACTCCCTATAGCGGCGGTAGGTTACGCGGACATTGCTCATCCTAAATCTATTTAAAACCCGCAATTGTTCAAATAGCGTTTTTTTTTAAATACCAAACTATTGAGGACAAAATTCTTTATCCGAATGGCTTGGTAATTTTTCGCTATAATTAATAGTTACAACCTAAAAAAAATATTTAAAATCACCCTAAAGCGGGGATAGGTTACAAGGACATTGCTCAGCCTAAATCCATTTCAAACCCGCAATTGTTCAAATAGCGTTTTAAAAAAAATACTAAACTCTTGGGCACGAAATTCTTCATGCGAATGGCTTGGTAGTTTTTCACTATAATTAATAGTGACAACATAAAAAAATATTAAAAATCAATGATTTAAATTGTTAATAAATATTAAACAAAATATTTGTCTTAGTTTTGAAAAAGCCATTTGCATGCATATTGGCCATAGCTTTAAAATGACATATCGTTTATAATTATCCGATAAAAATAAAGGAAAAATTTGGATTTTAATTTAACATTGTTGTTATGGAGTGTCAGCCAACATGGCCGACAGCTAGAGCTGACCCGTAAGAAAATGGCTTAAAATGTTGTATGCATTTATTAGAGCAAATTAGCTGCAGTCTATCAATTTTATAACATTTGGTGGCTATATTTGAAACTAACTTTATGAATTTTAATTGAAATGTGATTTAACCCTGAATTTTATGCTAAAACACTGTGGTTAAAGGTGCTCGTCCAGACTGCTATAGTTGGAGCCTCCAGTACACAGTTTAGCCTTTGTTCCATGCAGTAAACTTATTTGTGCTATTTACCTGGCATAAAATAAAAAGATCATGTAAAGTACTATTTCCGTTTGTAACATTCCTCATAAAATTTGCCACCGAGTAATCAGCTTTATCATTTTTTTCAAACATATAATCAATCAGGGTTGTGCTGTTAAAACCAAACCATCTATTCGTCAATTACTATAAATTTTCTTGAGGTGACCTTGTACCTGAGGGCTTTGTAACTACAAAGTAAAAACATCTATTGAAACTAATTCAGAGTTGTAGTTCATTTTTGACATAGTATTGAAACTTAATGTAAAACCATTTTTTTGTAACTTGTATGTTATATTTTTTAATGTGATATAAGGTGCCTATAATTGAGGCAAACCATAAAAACCTGATAATATGAAAAATCTAACTTTTATATAGTTAAAACGGAATTTAATTCAGTTATTCTTTAATTAGGATACAAAGTAATTTAATGTGCAAGATGGATTAACCAAATAATAATTTTACTTTGTAAAAGAAAATTATAGCTTTTACTTGATTGTTACCATATAGTAAACAAATTAATGTCTAACATGCTATTAATACATTTTGGGTGTGTAAAATATAATTTAATGCTTAATGTGATAGTATGAACTCAAACTGTAAATATATTATATTTTAATAAAGAATTTGATAAATTAATATTATTGTTTTACATTTTCCTTTTTCAGTTCAAAGAAGTATGTATGGTAGAAAAAGTTAAGAACTGATTTTCAAATGCGTTTTCAACAGCTCTTCTGCATTTGGTTACTCTGTAGTTAAATACTCTCTTTTCATCGTTTAGATTTTTGCGTGGGTAAGATGAGGTGCCTAGTCATCGCACTCCAAGGCTTCCATTAAGTGATGATATCCACCGAACTTTGCCCGCCTCTTATTTATTCGATGTATCCATTCCGACCTTCTCCCGACTTTATACAACAATAACAACTCATCATCACTGTCATTTCAATCGGTTTCTAGGCTCACACCATGGACACTGTAAACGCCATTACTAACCAAATTGAAGTAAACTCAAATACAAACCGCTGCTGGCAGTGAGTAGAGGGGGAAAATACTTCTACCACATAGCTTTTTGTTTGAACGGGGTACGAAATATGTCGGCTACGTTCTGTGTGAAGAAGTCTTAACAACACTATTTCACTTTACTCACCTAAAAAACATAGTTGATGCCATCAGAATAAAGTTGCTCCTGAACCAAATTAATACTTTAACAAGTAGTGTTCGATACTTTTAGAAGTTGCAAAAAAATAGTAACTTTGAATGCACTGTACTTTATTAACCCTAGAAAGGTAAACTGTTTTTGCATGGGTAAACATGCGAAACATTTACTCACGTAAGGTTGTTTTAGGATTATTGTAATAAATAAATGTAATAATGTAATAACATTTTCAAACACATAAATTATACACAATAATAATAACATATTGTATGAAACAGCCCGTTTGTCAATCGATATTGGGAAGGCAGTGCCTTATGTTTTGGATTTCTTTACACGATTTTGTAGAGCAAAGTCTGAAGTTTGTAACGGTGGGAAGTAATCCAGAAATAACCGGTTTTTTGTCTGTCTAGTCGACAGTTGAAATGTCAGTTCTAGTGAGAAAGTCAAGCGCGTGGGTTCTCACGTTATACAAATGGGGACCTATATGCAGCGTGTAGGGTAGCGGCTTTTCATTAGATTGATGTCATTTTGTTGTTATTCAAATAAATATAACTCAAACACTTTTGTGAACTAAGGAAAGACGAGTATACCGTTATTTTCTTTGATTTATCCTCTATACTTTGTTATAATAATATTTCATTTTTGGGCAAAGCATATATTAGTAAATGACGTTACAATCTAGGCCTAGGTTTGTTACCAGTCGTGTACTTGGAACATAAAAACTGTTTTTTTCAAAATAAAAAATTAGAAATTGATAAATGTTTTTATACAGTTATATTTAGAACTAAATTACGAAACTTTTTTACGCTTACGAAAAAAATACAAAAAATGTTTACTACTTGTTATGTAGGCCTAAAGTTGAACTTTTTCCTTTCGTTACTGAACATTTTTTGTTTCTTGAGCTAATAACTTTTACAATTTCAAAATAAACTAATTTTTAGTGGCATATTTGAATTCTTTGAAGTTTCTTCTACAAAAAAGCTATTGAACACTTTTGGATTGGGGTTCATTTGCTATTTTTGGCGAATTTTTTAAAAATATGCTTGCAAAACGCTAAAAACAGGCTTTTTAATTTTAGCTTTAACCATGCCACTTGGAGGGTTAAGGTAATCAGTTTTAACAAAATGAATACGTTTACTTTTCACTGTCCACCATTAGTGGTTCTTGTTCTTGATTGAAGCTTTAAGCACAATTACGGCATAATTTAACCTGATGTTCTCCACAAACAGCTTTATTGCAGAAAATACAGTAGGTTGTGGTACATCGCCTTTTAGTGTAGGAGCACTTGCAGTATTTCCTAGGCCCTTTTCTTGGGGAACATATTTTTAAAAGTAACTGCGTCAACATTCAGAACAGAGTTTAAAGATGCCTTCAAAGACTTGGTGATGGTACTCTTTTGAAGCCTGATTTTTTGCCATTCTTCGCACATCTGTCTATGGAGCGTGAGCATGAAATTTTGCCTGTTGAGTACAAGTTTAACATTTTTGTTTCTTCTAGTTGTGAGAGTATATAACGAAGGTGTTGATGGACGCAATGTTCATCATGTTGTAGAAGAAATACATACTCCATCTCTTTGTCTTCCTACCATGGTTCATACCATTACACATTTGTCTACAGCAACTTTTGATGAGTTGTACGTCATAATCACTTCTGGTTTGTTAGTTTTGTTGTTTATAGACTTTTCACCATGCAAGGTTGAAATCAATAGGACAACCTTGTTTTTCTTAGGCATAAAGGACACTGCAGTTACATCGTCGTGAAACAAGAAAATAGATAAGTTTGGACCTCTGTTTTGAAACTTCTTGTCAGTGAACTCAGGTGGGAAATGAGGCTTGTTTCTAGTAATTGTTCCAACAACAGTCAGTTGGTCCTTCTTGAGCATTTTTTCAATCAAAGGAACACTACAAAACCAGTTATCCATTGTTACATTCCGATTGGATCCCTTGATAGAAGCTGTTAAGTTTTTTACAAGGGGTTAGCTGATGGTTAATTTTTTGGTGATATGCCTATTCCCAGATACGGCATTGCACTCACCAAGTATTTGGAACTATGATCACACATCATTAGTATTTTTATACCATGCTTATTAGGTTTTGAAGGTATATACATTCGAAATTTGCATTTACCTTTAAAACCTACTAGTTGTTCGTCAATTGTTAGATATAAGCTTGGTCGGTAGTTTTTCTCACAATTTTTCATCAGCAAGTTCCAGATTTTTGATACAGGAGCTGGCAGTTTTCAACTAATCGTTCTTCCCTAATCTCTTTTCCATTGAATCGCAGACAATTTATTAAGAATTTTAAGCATTTTTCTGACATAGATGTTGTGTATCTGTTTCCACAATAAGAAGGATCAAACAGGATATCTGTGGTCACATGATTGTCTTTTAAAGCTGCAGACAGCACAAGTAATCCTAGAAAAGCAATGAGCTCTGGTAGACTTACATCTGCAAGTGTAGGACTACTATGTTCCTTGTAGTTTTGCCTTTGTCGTGCGATTTCACTATTTGTATGGGTTAAAATTGTAGCAAATATGTCATCCGCAAAGAAAAGTTTAAAGCATGATAAGGGTTCAAATTTATCCCGAGCTTCAGGAGTAAGTAGTACCTGGTCTAATATTAACAATGTTCTTTCTAGGTATTTTTCCAGTTTTCACTTGGCTTTCACAATTCCAAACATACTCATTGTTTCCATACAACTTTCACTGCTTCTCCAGGGAAATTTAGTATCTTATAAATTGTGTTTTCTTCACCGTCTTCTCTAGGAAATTTCCGCCTTCTAATATTTTTCTTTTCTTATATGTGCTAGGTTGTTCATTCTTATTTTTCTGTGTTTTTTCTTGAATGGTCTGTCTAATATCTTCTTGCAGTCTTTCTGCTATGTAATCTTGGCCATCTTTAGGATCTTCTACCTCCCAAGTAGGATCATCGTCACTGTTGTCGACGTCAGACTCAAAATCCTCATCTTCTTCATAGGGTGTTTCCTCTAACTCAATGTCATCAGATGTTTCTTCAATCAAGCGAAGTATTTCATCTTTGTTTTTGGAGAGGTTTCCGTCATCCATAGTGCCTGGAACAAAAGTACAACACTTGTTGTACTAACTTACCAATAGTGTATTTTTTTAAATTTGAGACAAAAACGCCCATAATACAAATTTGTATGCAGTGTTACACTAAAAAACTTAATTAATTTAAAAGGACACTATTGGTAGATATGCGAAAATTTACCGCATATAATAGACAGCATAGGTAAGTATGCGGAAAACGTTCGCATATAAAATAATATCATTGGGTAAACATGCGTAAAATTTACTCACCGTCTTTTAAGAAATAAATTTTGAAGAAATACACAGAACGTCCATTCAGAACACAGGCCAAGGGCAGACTAATTAGAGATAACATATATAAGAGGCGGAACTTATCCTCCCTCTCCCGTAGGCGGGGAGTTGTTTCGTGACGACATATGCGTAAAAAATTCGCATCATTACCTTTCTAGGGTTAAAATACAAATAAGAGATTTGAGCTTGTATATTTACAAGATTGTTATTGAGGAAAATGGTAAAATTTTATAATAAACAAAAGTATAGATAATAGTTTGTACTGGCCATTTTCATTTGTGTTATTTCTTTGCTTTTAGTTACTGTTTTTTTTTTTTTTTTTTTATAGATAGTAGTCCCCTTATTTTGTCATAAAACTTTTAACTGACATTTCATTTTAAAAGAAGCACTGCTTTCAGATTGAATTTTCATTTGAGACATGAATCTTTCCATAAGTTATTTAGCAAGGTGCAAACTCGTTCTACTAAGGCATTCATCACAAAAAGACAAAATCCCAATTTAGATATAAGTTTCAGATTATCGGCAGGAGTTGAGAGATCAAATCCATCCATTAATATTTTTCAATATCATACTTCTTCAAACAATTTCACCAAAAAGTCCATTGTCATTGATATCACTGTATCATCAGCAACAAGTTCAATCCCGCACATTACATAATCCCAAGATAGGACTTCCTTCAGTTTTAACCAAGATAGTTTATGAAAGCCTTTATAGTGGCAAGATCATTTTTAAAGTAGGTACAGTAAAATGGGGTGAATAGCAACAAAACTTTGAAAAATATTCAAATCCTTATAATAGTATTACCAAAGCGATAAAGAGGGGATATTTTGGTATTTCCAGGTTACCCTTCAAAAACTAATAGGGAAATATTGTTCTGATAAGTTGGCAACCCTGTTTGGCTGTTGGATTTGCTTTGTCAGTCAAGGTTAAGATTTCATCATTTTTGTTTCCTCCAAAAACTTTCTTTGGAGGAAGTTTCAGCATTTTTTACTTTTTCACAATTACATACCTTTCAGATTGTACATACTTGAGTTTTTCTTTGACCTTAAACCTATATAAGCCTATATAGTAATTCAGATTGTTCCTAATCACCCCACACATGGAACAAGGCAAAAGATGAGTTTTTAAATGCTTGTTTCTATTTACCCAAATGTGAGGGGTGATTAGAAAAAGCAACTTTCTAATTTTTTAAAGAGGATTAAAATTTGTTTTGTGTGTGAAATTTGTTTCTGGGGTGAAGATCAGAAATTTAACCTATATTGCAATGTCTTAAATTGAAAAATAAGAACGTTACAGAGTCTAGAAGTTTAAAACTGTATGTATTCACCCCATTTTGTGGTAATTGTATAAAGGTATTTAAACAAGTGTCATAAAAAACAACCGTATTCGTAAAAAAGCCTGTGAGAAACAAACAAAGAAGAGTAAAAATAAATTTTTCATCCTTTTTACTTTCCTTAACCTATACTAGGTAAGGTAAGTATTGCGATCGACCCAAAAATTCGATGTCGAGTTTTCATAATATCTTTACGTTTCAAGGCTCCCTGAGTCCAAAAAATACATTTTTGGCAATTGGTCTGTCTGTGTGTCTGCGTGTGTGTGTGTGTGTGTCCGGAGTGCACAGGGCAAACGGCTGGACGGATCGAACTGAAATTTACAGGATATCTTCAAACACGTAAACAATTAAACCCATGTAAATTTGAAGCAAATCGGAGGTGGTGTCTTACCGTGGGACCAGTTTTTAGCACATTTTTGGTATTTACTCCAAAACCCCTCTAACGATTTTGATTAAACTTTGCTAACATACTCTACTCAGACCCCCTTAACACGCTATGTACGCTATATACCCTTAAAAATTCGTTGAAAAAAGTTATTACAAAAACGCAAGTTATTTTGTTTGTATCTCTGAAATGGCTGGTCCTATCGACTTGAAAATGGTCTCATTCGATTCAGCGTCCAAAAGAATGTCAAAAAGATACCCCACTCAACTTTTTCCATTTTTTCAAAAATTGACCCCAAAAACGCCCTTTTTGGGGGCAAAAATGACTTTTTTTAAACTAGCCGTGTTTGGTATCGACCTTGACATTTTTGGGGGTGAGAAATCGATTGAGACCAAAATCAGGTCCGTGGGATAAACCGTTTTGAAGTTAGTACCGCTTTCTTCGAAACGGATACTCCTATTAACTCGAAAATGGTATCATCAATCTCTCGCTCGAAAAATTTGGTAATTGATACAGCATCTATTTTGGTAAGGAAAGTTGTGTGATGTGCACACCAGATGTTTTTGTATTTCAATTATAATGAAAGCTACTTCGAAACGGTTAACAATTTGACCTTTAAAACTGGATGCTATACGAATACAAAGCTACTTGAAGAAATAGTTTTAGTTTCATATTGTGAAAAAAAGAAGTATGTTATTGCATTGTGACTGCTCAGCATTTATACTTGACTGTTTTGGCACCATTTATTAACAACTGCAGAGTTTTTTAAAGGACAAAATAAACACAATATTTATCGGTACTGCATACAACTAGAAAAGTTGCATACTCTCATATATTTCTTTTAAAATCTGGAGCACTTATTTACACAATAGTAAACCAATGTTGAAACGTGCTTAAACTCAACAAGGAATGTTCACTAAAACTAAAATATATGTGCTACCCCACATATAAAGAATGGACAATGAAAACATAGACTCGTAAGGTCATATTGCACTAATTGTAAAGAAATTAATGGTATCAGTTATACAAGTAACACTTAACAAATTTACAGGCTCAATCATTTGTACAATTTAAAAAAAAAACAATACAACATTATCTGTTATAAAAAAGAAATGTACATTTTTATGTTTTTAAAACACATGTATGTAATAATGGTTGTGAACTGTGCTTGATGTTGATATTGGAAATTTAAAAGTAACTATATACAATTTTAAGTGCAATTAAAAAATTTTATTTAGTAAATGTGTAAATTAATTTTATAACAAATTAAAAGTCTGCAAGTCAAAATGTTTATATTTCTGTATACAAAATTGATAAACATAGCAAATATTAGCAGTCGCTAGCTGATTGAATTACATAATTAGTGGTACATTTATTCCTTTCCTTTGTTCCCCAATCGATAAAAACAATTAAAAAGATAAAAAATGTAAGTTAAGATCCAAACCTAATTGATTTGCTACAGGTTAGAACATGATACAATAGGTTAAGTTGAACTAAACAAGGTTTAATATTTCCACAAAGTTTTAAAATTATGAACATTTATATTGGAATATAAAACCTTAATTTAGCTAACCTAACTTGGCATAATTTGTTCTAACTTATCATTTAAAAATAATACGTTACATGTAAGGAGCCGAGAAAGGATAAAGTAGAATAACTTAAATCTTCTTTTTTTTAGTAGCTAAAAAGAAGCTAAAAGTCAATCATGTTAAAATAGAAAACAATCAATGTTGTTGACATTTATTTTCAGAACATCAAACACAACTGCGACCATTAAATAGCAACTTATATAACTAATCACCACACAGACGCAAACATAGATGCTGTTAATTTAAATACAATTGCACAAAGCTGTTTAAAATTATCATATTTGGTGTTGTAACAATACTATAGTTCTATGGTAGTAGTTTACGCCTAAATATACAAAATCTTTTCATAGGAAAACACCACAAAGTACAAAAATAAAGAGATTGTGAACGCACAGTTTGTAATCACTAAATTTTATTAAAAGAAAGAGCAAATGTAATCCAAAACGTTTAGGTCTTTGACATTACTGTTACATGCAATGTTTCGCATCCAAAATATAAATTCATTTATAGTCTAGAGTTTTGTACTTTGTGGTTTTCTCTGTAGCATTTTATTTTCACACTTTTTAAAATTCACTTTCCCTATAAACTTCTTAAATTATATTACAAAAGAAAAACCTTAACAACTACAGATCACTTACGACTAAATATGTTTTTGATTTGGCCCTTTTTTTATCAAAATTAAAATTACAATTGAAAAACAGTTGAGACGGACCAATTTTAAGTACAAATGCAAAATGGATGGACCATGTGAAATCAAACATTGTCTATCTGGGTATGTTTAAAAAATCTTAATTTGTTAAGATTCGAGGAATGATCAAGAGATTGGCCACGAGATTAGGGAAGTTTAAATTAAATTGCACATAGTGTAGTCATAAAATACATTAAATAAATATGAAATACACTAAAGCAAGTATAGAAAGGGAAGAAATGTTTTTAAGCCTCAGAAACAAAAAATTATAAAAGCATACAGTGTGTTTGTATTATCATAATATTTTAACTATGTTGTATTTTAATTGAATACTAAAAATTAACACCAATAGTTTTGCAAAACAATTAGATTCAGAAACTTGTTTTTAGAAATACCATCAATATGAAACATGACAAAAAAAAATTAATATTTGACTTGATTCACAGACTTTTTATAGAAGTTAATTTAATTTTACCGAATAAAATAAAATTACAGTTTCAAATTTATATTTAACTGGCTTTCCTTAGCTTTGAATGTAGTATTTTCAAATATACTCTAAATACTACATCACCTTGTTTAATTATACTCACAGTTTTCTATACATTAATGATGCAAACTAACTTTTGTATTTTTTATTAGCGTTTTAAAAGGTAGATATCAGTTTCGATTCTAAGGACGATGGTATGAACAATTAAAAATAATTTGTACTGCTTTTAAAAACAACCAAGCAACCAATAATGAAACAACATGCATTCCATAAAAGTTATTTTAATTATTTTTAGACCATGGATTTTAGAATCAAAAACGGGTAGTAAATCATAAACTGTTTATCCAATTGCCCAAAACCATTGAACAAAAATATTTTGGAACTCGTAGAAGTTTTTAAAATTGGTTCTAACAAATTGCAGGAACTACAAAATGTTTAAATGTAAGAAAAGTTAGCGTTTAAGAGCTCCAATAAATTTCTAAGAAAAAAAAACAGAAGTAACCTGTGGCAAAAATAGATGTAAATGAATAGTTACTCCATGCAATATATATATATATAGATACAAATTTACTCTCTCAACAAAATCTTTTCCCTAAGAATGTCATCAATCATTAATATTGTATAACAAATAACAGGAAATTTGTTGACTCTTTGACGATCAAATTTCAATTCTTAAAGTACAGTAATAATTTAGTATTTTAAAAACACTTGCAAATAAGTTTAAAAATAACATCCCTGGAATGTACATAGTTAAGAAGGCTATATTATATACACAGAATGAATCAGAGGAAAATAAGACACAATTAAGATTATCTGTAGGCCTAATATTATCGTTGCTCTATTTGTGTGTGTGTGTGGAACATTTCCTAAATAATTTTCTTACAGAAAATGTTTATTAACATTGAAATACAAACCACGGAGGTTTAGGTTAACACGCAAAGCACCAAATGTTTACATAAAAACATGGAGACTTTGTATATATAAGGCACTGGGATACTGTTAAACAATTATGTATATATATTTTACAATAAATTCTTATTGTTACAAACATCATCGGGAATGGTCTCTAAATGCAATGAAATATAGACATAGATTTGAGAAACTGAAATAAAATAGTTTATCTATTTTAAAGCAGAAATGAATTCTGATTATTATTTAGGGAAGTAAGAATTATGTTTCTTTCTCTTGTACAATGGCACTTGTTATTTTATGATTGCTACAAACATATCACTGTAATTGTATAACGTAATGAGAATTGCATAGAATCTATGTAAAGTTCCATTACACATGACAATTAAAAAATAACAACTGTAGCAGAAGGGGAAAAGGTTTTACAAAATGTATTACTGGTTCAAGCTGACCTATGATACATAAATTAATTGTGTTTTCCATACTTATAAAAGGTTTTGTGTATTTGTGAAAAGGCTCAAAAGTATTATAATGATACCTATGAAATTATTTTATCAATTGAAAGATTTAGTTTATTTACTAAAATTGCACAAAATATATTTAAAATTTATAAAAAATAATCCAATTGGAATGTCTTTAGAAACATTGTATATTTTGAAATATTTGGTAATTTTATAGAATTTGATAGCAAATAACTAAAATTCTTTACTTTATAAAATTTGAAAAATAGGTTAGGCTATAACTAGAAACCGTTAAAATTTATACGTATAAGCAAAACCAAATTCTAAGTTTTTCAATACATTTTTATTGTATGCTTTAATTTAAATTTTAATGAATTACTTTCAGATCACATATTATTATTTACTGCAAGTTGTTGTTTGTGAATTAGCAAAAATTAATTATTTTAAACTCAATTAAAGAAAGAAATAAAATTTGTAAGTTGAAAGTTAAACAATGGAAATTTTATTACTTTTATCATTGAATATATTTTTACGATTTTATTGTTCTCTACTGTGATTTAAATTAACCGTACAAATAAAAAGATAAAGATCCAGAGTAAAAAATTAAGAGGTTTTCTGTTCCTGATAGTTTGAATTAATTTAAAACAATACAAAAGCAAGCAAATTGCACTAATTACAGTAGCCTATTGTTTCTAAACTTTGCAAACATTTTACAACATTTTTAATTCTTCCAGCTTTATGTATTCTTCAAACATTTTTTTCTTTTAGGTGATGATTTGGTTAACAACTTTTATTCTACAATATCATTTTCAAAAAAAATTTTTTTTTTTCAATACACTTATTACTCTCAGAAATGTGTTCATGGAAATGTAAACCTTGAGGAAATATTTGAAAAAGGAAATTCTATGGGTGTTCCTCTAGATTCGCTACCACTTATAAAGATGGGAAATTGATTTATAGTTTTCGCACAATATTACTTTGAATGATAGTTCTGTTGTAATTTAAGAAATGTGCATTATTATTTATCCTAATTACTAAAGATTTGTAATAGATTAAGGTAATAATTATTATACAATTTTATTACAATAAATTAAAACTAAGTTTTATAATTATGTTATAATAAATTAACTTTTACAATTTTCTTCATAAAATATTTGATATAAAATTAAATTTTTTATACTAATAGTAGTTCATTATTTTGTTAAATTGGAATTTAACTAACCAAAGCATAATAGAAATCAAATTTATGTCTTATATTTGAAAGGAGAATATTTGAATGTGGTTACAAAGATGTTTCAGTACTGTCCCTTAGGCCCTGTTTATGCACTAGCGGTCGACCGCAGCGGCGCGCCGCGCTACTTTTATAAGTGCATTGAGTTAAATGGGCACGTTTATGCAACAAGAAGCGGAGCGGCGAGCCGCAGCGGTTCACAGAAACAGAGCGGTGTACTTACAAACCGCAGTTTTTTGCTGTTTCAAAATGCATTGGTTTAAATGAGAGCGTTTATGCACAGCGGCTCACCGCTCCCGCCATGTCAGTGCTGCCAACCTACCCGGTGTTTGATTACATTTTTTATAACACTTTTTCAGACTGACAGGACTGGATAACAGTTGGCAGCAATGGCTCCCCCACCACAGTGTTTAAAAAACGAGCAGGTAGCCACCGCGGTCAACCACTTGACAAAATTGTCAGCGGTCGACCGCGGCGGCTCGCCGCTGCGGTCGACCGCTAGTGCATAAACGAGGCCTTATAGTGGGTTTTTTATTCAAAACTATGAACATTTGTAAAAAGGAACCACAATATGAAAGGAAGAAATTACAAAATTTGGTACGTTAGAACACAAGAAGTATGCCTTCGATATGTAATTAATTTTGTGTATACTATGCAGTTCATTTTCGAATAGTATGTGTTCTAATGATGAACCAACCCACAATTAGCAATTTATTCAGAAAAGCCACACCCCTGATTTGATCCCTAGTCAGTTTAGGTTCGTAATACTTCCCTATATCGGTAGAATTACTAACTGCATGTCATGTGCGAGCGGATAAAATCTGTTAAAAATTTAATAAATGAAATCAACTTTGCTTGTTAGTATAAAAGCTTTATTATAAATGATTGATTTGGCTTATATAAATTTAAAATAACAGTATGTTTATTTGACTTTGAATCTAAATATTTAGAACATTTTCAAATGGTGAATATTATTGTGAATTCAACCGAAAGAACTAAATAAATTATTTAACTATTTAACATTGAAATTAATGACAAAATGAAGTTAAACTACTATTTAAAATAGTTTCTGACTCAAAATAAACGGAAATATTTGAAAGAAACAGGAAAATGTTGTGACTAGGAAAATTTGCCTCAGAGATAGTAAACAATAGCTGATAAAACCTAAAGTTAACTATTCTTTAAAAGTTATATGAAAACTTAAATTTTAAAACATTGGAGCAACATTTGCAACAAACGTGACAATACTGCTTTATAAACTTTTGAATATAAATGTTAAAAACGTATAATCTAACTAAATTTAACCATCCACTGATGACAGCATTGAGCAAATGACAAAGTGAAATACAAAAACACTTCTACACACCCACAGAAATAATCGCTACCATAGATCAACAGAAAGTCTTTTAAATAAAAATGAACAACTAACATAACTAAGAAATAAATACAAATCTAGGATAAATCTCTGTTAATAAAATTTCTATATATCTTCTTTACTAACATCTACTATCAATAATATCCCAAAATATATCTCTCTTCTAAATTTCTGGAATATATATATTAATCGCTTAATATATTAACAATTATATAAAATTTTCTCCTAAAAATATATTAAAATTGTGTTACATTTAAATGGATGGAAGATTCAAATCACTCGAATGCATTTTGCACAAGCGACGGCACTTTTTTCTCTTAAGTCTTTACGAGTTCATTGCACTAATCACACTTATCTTCTTCCTGAAAAAAATATTTGGTTAAATCGGATTTTTATATTTTACATGTTTTAAATAATACTATAATATCATCTTGTGGTGATGATAAATTAGTGTTTCTATAAAATTACAATTATAATACAATTATAATTAATTATAAAATTAGTGTTTCTATAATCTATAACAATTATTGTCTCGGGAAAAATCTTCAGCAAATTAAATTTTTTGACATTTAAAAAAATATTCTTGTTGTACCAGTTTGGAAACACTGATTGTTTAGTTATAGTTATTAGTTCTAATTTCACAGCTCATTTTAACTTATAGGTAACAAAATTGTTGTTTACCTGAAAATTAGGTGTAGGTTTCCCTGCTTTGTACATTTTGTGTGGGTGGGAGCTTCCACAACAGCACGTCCCAGCACCTATGCAAACATAACATAGCCTTTATTGAACAATACAAGAAAGACATCGAATTAGAAAATAACAGTAGCCCTAGGAACTGATAATGTAACTCTCATAAAAAAATCATATAAAGATTAAATTCATAAATTTTTAAATTCAAGTAAAAAGATAAATATTTATCAACAAAAACCCAAGAAAATATAATTTACCAGCTGAATAGCCGAACTTTGCAATAAATACCCAGAAGCACATATACATTCAAACTTGGTTTTAACAGCCTCGGCTAATGCGTCAACTCGGACATAGCGTCATTTGTTTACGTCAGGTTTTAGCGTCAATAAATATTTTAACCACTCGGTTGTAACGTCATAAATCTACAAAATAATTTACTTTAATTTCAATAAACATTTTAAAATTACTAGTAGTTCTGTAAACAGTAGACCTCGCTCGTTGAAATAACAAATGTGGTTTTGAGCTTAGGTTAAAAATAGTGTGCCAGTAAGGAAGTAAGCACAAGGTTTAGCCAGTGAAACATTATTTTGCAATTTCCGCGATTCCAGGATTTCTAGTTCTCGTTTTTTTTTCTTGAGCTTTAACTGCAAAAGATTTTCTTTTAGAGGCATTGTGTTTTATTTAGGTTAATAATGCGTAAGATAGCTAAAAAATATCGCGTTATAGAGAGACAACATAGAATTAAATATTTACATATTTAAATAACTAAAACTTAACAATGTATTTACAGTTCCATAACTTCCATATCATATTCCAATATTTGAAATAATGAAAACAAATGATGTTAAAACGTCGTGATAGTGATCTCAAACCATGTACCAACACTTCCCACGGTGTCCAACGGTCATTTTTTGTAAGTCCTTTATCGCCGAGAGGTTTCATTTGTTTCATCTAATTTTGTAATTCAAGTAAAGCTAAGTAAGACAAATACTTTTATGAAATTTACAATGATAATGAATAAGTATACAGTTTAATTCTTTGATTTATTCTCTACACTTTCTTATCTTCTACACTTTCTTATTATTATATGTCATTTTTGGGCAAAGGATATATTCCTAAATTACTATTCAAAATAGGAAATTTGAAATAGATAAATATTTTTATACAATTCTATTTAGAACTAAATTACGAAACGTTTATGAAAAAAATTACAATAATTTTTACTACTTTTTATGTAGGAATAAAGTTGAACTTTTTCCTTTCGTTACTGAACATGCTAGTTTCTTGAGCTAATAACTTTGTTAATTTTACTTCAATAATTTTTTGTACTGGCATATATGAATTCTTTGAACCTTTATCTACAAAAAAGATATGGAACACTTTTGAATTGGTTTAGAATAAACGTATAAAATCATGGTTGAAATACAAAAACTTGGACGATTTTTAACAAATTTGAAGTTTACGGCCATTTTGTGAGCTTACCGTTAGAGATACGGAAAAAATCAAGAATACAATTTTGTTGAAAATCAAATTTGCTACTCGCAAAATATCATTAGTTTTTAAATTCGACTTACGGTTAAGCCACAAACTGGCTTTGGAAAAAAGCTTACACTGAGAGAAATGGTCCGGCTGCCATTTTTATTTTATTTAAGGGGTTAAAAATGAAAAATGGAAAAAACCGTATGTATACATGGCTTGGCCTAGGAATAAGGAACATTCGTGCAAAAAATCATCAAAATCAGTAAAGGCGTGAGACTGACACACAGACGAAATGCCGAACGGTCGTGTTAAAACGGAGACCTCACTTCGCTCGGTCAATACTGTTTTGTAAATATATCATACTAGTAAATGTCACCTATTAAGATGCGATGCCAATAAGTGTACTGTCAGTAGTGTGTATCTAAACCCATGACCTTGCTAGGACAAGACAAAAGCGAGGAGAAACCACTCAATCGGATAGCCTGGCGAGACATTTACTTAGTTGCAGTGGTTTACTGGTGTTGGAACGCTGTTCTGGTACTGCTTTTTATTAATGTTTTTTACATTTTGTTTTAACGTTGCACTGGACCATCCACTCCCTCAATCACACTCATTCAGCACACAGTTCAGAATTTGACGTCTCGTTTGGCGAGAATATTAATCTCTGAAAGTATTGTTGACTGCTTCTGTTTTAAAACGTTTGCAGTAGTGTGTGATGTAAGTGGCATTGTTCTGAATGTAGTGACTGTTTTAAGTGTGGGATGTTTGGTTTTTTTGGGGTGAACTTAGATTTATTTAATTTTGTTTATGAAATGACTTAGACGTTTAAGTCATTTTATAGTGGGTCATGTACAAGGCATAGTGGTCTGTTCCTGCGTTCTTGTGGGGGAGAACTGTCACAATTGAGGACAGCGGTGTTACGAGCCTTCTGCTCGAGACGCTAACGATTTAGTTAGCTTGAGAATGAAATCATGGATTGTCTCGGCTTTCATACCTTGAAGAATGGTTGAATTATGAACGAACCAAGGTGAGTTGGTTATCATTCGCAAAGTTTTGTTTTGGAAGGAATCCAGTTTCTTAGTGTCGGAGGTGTTTAGAAGAGAATACCAAGCTGGGGCAGCAAAGGTGACTATCTGGGGGGGGGGGGGGGGGTACATTTTGTACATTGTCAGTCTGATGGAGAGAGGGAATGAGCTATTGTGACTAATCACCGGATTAAGATTGGAGCCAGCTCCAATTGCTCTGCCAATGACTTGTCTGATGTTACGTGATAAAGTTAGCTTTCTATCTAGGGTGACACCTAGATATTTTGCTTTATTTGTTCATGCTACTGCTATGGGTGATCTGTTTAGGTGAAGAGTGGTTTTGGGCGTTGTAACGGATTGCTTCTGTTTTGTTTTGTTTCAAATTCAACCGTGTGAAAAGAAATATTTAGTTTGTTTATTTCAGGGTTTGATTCTGAGATGGAAGAAAATAGGCGGCCCGACATCATAGTTCCCGACTTCTAACATTTTTTGAGTTCTGAGAAAACTGAATTCAAAGTTTGACACATTTTTTTAAATCTTCTACTTAATTTCTAATAGAAGTTTAAGTTTTAGAAAAAGGTTCTAATTTTGATTTAAAAAACAAAAATTAAATATTGTACATACAATAGGGCTGCTATTTTTGGATTTCCAATTTTCGGAGGCGTTCCGGATAACCCGGGTTTCGGTAGACCCGAGTTCGGTTAACCCGGGTGTTACTGTACTGTAATTTTAGTGTTTTTTCAAATTACAGTAATGCTATAGTTTGTTAATAGTACACAGAACATGTATTTAAATGTTTACCATAATTTTTTAGTCATTAAAATTTTACACACTTAAAAATTTTACCTAATTTATAATTATAGGTGACCTTAGCTCGAATTACAGGGACCCTACTATACATAAAAAGAAAAGTACAGTTCTTCTTTTTAATAAACGCCATGAATAATGTTGTGAATAATAGTATGGTGGTTTGTCCTTACACTCAAGCTAACAAAAATACAATTTCTTGTTGGTACATCTTTATAACATCAACATTTGTTCGGTCCCTTTGTTGAATCTATAACCAAATTTAACTGTATACAAAATTTTGAAGATTGAAAGTGTCTTAGTTTGGAAGAAATAAAGTTTATTCATTTTTTCATGACTTTAGGTGGTCAGATATGGAATTGGAAGAAATATTTTTCTAGCAAGCATTTGACACCATTGAGGACCTTACCTACAAAATTTTACGTATGTTCGTATTGTAGTTCCATACATTTTGTGATTCCAGGGTTTGGTTCGTTTATAGGTATAGCTGGGGAAAATAATGGGTTTTACTTATTATGCTGTTTTTTGTCAAATGTTTTTGGCGAAAACACTTCTTGGCGAGCACCTACCAAATTTCAGTCTGTACTCATTGTGCTTTCAAAGATTTTGAGATGAACGAGGCAGAAAGTCAGACCTCGTAAATATGTTATAGGTTAAGAGAAAACCAATTCAGACTTCCTCGACAATTGTTCATTAAGAGCTTACTTATACCTTCACCATATTGTACAATTCTCTGTGAAAGTACAGCTAAACTTAAACACATTTTATTTTGTAGAATTATAATTTTAAATAACAAGCGAGTCCGATGCTTTCATTTTTTTATTTTCTACCATTTTGCATTGTAACAAATTGTAATAATGAATAAACTTGACATTCATTTTCAAAACAATGATTACATTTGTAGAAAATAGAAAAAATTTCAAAAAAGGGAATTTTTAGAAGTTTTTTGAAACAATTCATAAATGATCTTATATGGAAAAGCGAGAGCAGTAAAGGCATAGAAGTTTAACATCACTGTTAAGGGTTATTTATGAACCCACTTTTCACACAACTGTTTCTTCTCATGCAGCAGACACGGAGGATGCTTGACAATAATAGTACTCATTTCAAGAAAGTATTTAGAATCTTGCTTCCAAAGAGATTCTTGTTTGAAACGTTTTATTATTAAAATTGTTTCCCAATTCTTAAAAAATTTGCTAAAATTCACTATCTTGTGAACTGATACCATAAATTAACCTGAAGATGAAAACTAACTTATGTTTTTATTCTCTAACATTATTCTTGCCACTGTGATGTAGGCCTATAATTTATTGTAGTAAATACATTTAACTTTTACAATACCCTTCAGTAAATTAAATGAAATACAAGAAACATAGAGTAAACGTTACACATACAAAGCTAACTTCACTTTATAGTTTTAACCTTGAAATACAAGTTTTAACCTCGAAATACAAGGCTATTTTTAAAAGCACAGATGTACAAACATGTTTTTACACATGAAAAGTATATTTACTCTACTTATAACACATGTTTTGTTTATTTCAAAGTGACTGTGTGTTTGAAAAATTGCTTTTGAAATAAAGTAGACCTATTGGTAGGATGTGACTTTAGAAAAGCAATTAGTGAAACACAATAATAGAATGTAAAAAAATATAAGCTAATCACAAAATTATCGATACCATCTCAATAGCCCCTTCCCCGAGATATCTAAAACTTTTAAATTAATACGAATTTTTGAATTAATGTTTCTAATATATGGAAATAAAAATATTTTGTTTAAGCTAAATGTTATAAAAAAATGCTAACTTGTACAGTTTTGTTTGAGTGATTTATTTAATCATTATAATATGTTGTTATTAAAACAACAACTAAATACCAATTCATTAATTGATTTATCCATTAATTTGTTTATTATCATTTATACATATAAAATTAAATTAAAATTGTTTTAATGAATTTCGCAAAACAATATTAAGGGTCGGCTCTAGTAAAACAGAAAGCAACCTGCGACTCCCTATAGCGGCGGTAGGTTACGCGGACATTGCTCATCCTAAATCCATTTAAAACCCGCAATTATTCAAATAGCGTTTTTAAAAAAATACCAAACTCTTGGGGACAAAATTCTTCATCCGAATGGCTTGGTAATTTTTCGCTATAATTAATAGTTACAACGTAAAAAATATTTAAAATCACCCTATAGCGGCGGTAGGTTACACGGACATTGCTCAGCCTAAATCCATTTAAAACCCGCAATTGTTCAAATAGCGTTTTTAAAAAAATACCATAATCTTAGGGACGAAATTTACAACAATTCTATATTTTTTACAAAATTATATTCTCCTTTTGTTTATTGAGCCCACGTTGTGGATGCCAACTTACAACACTACTTTTATTACAAAAATGCCCCACTTGTTGGGCGTCAATTTATTTCTATATCACTTTTGTTAATTACTGTTCATAAGCTGAATAGATTGATAAATGATGGAATTCAAAACACAAGTTTACAATTTTAACAAATTATTTAATTGAGAAATTGAAAATTTAAAATATATATACAGTTTATGCACAAAATAGGTTAGCTCAAATCAAATGTTTGTTATAAATTCTCTTATAACACTCTTAATCTCGGGGGGTTAGTGCCGACTCTTCCCAATATTATTATGAAACAAATTAATTATTAAAGAATGTTCTTGAAAATAAAATATTAAATTGAAAAAGGGGAAATGAAAATAGTACAATAGGTAAAGTGTAAGTGTATGTAGGTGTATGAATGAAAGTTATAGAGAGGTTAAATTTATAATAATTGTCCAAAAATTCTTCTTATAGATATATTTACAATGTCTTTCAAATTTTGCAATGTTCAAGTTCTTACTAAATGAATAGTTTGAGATGTAGCATTAATCGTCTAAGTGACTACCGTATATGGATAGGTCTCACCCAGTTTATAACGTCTTCTTCTTATTAATTTTATTATAAATGATTATTATTAATTACTTCACTTCACTTTTATAAAGACAAGTTATTTGTTTAACGTTGACATAGTATTAACACGGTCTACTGGAGAGCTCTGGTCATACGTCTGCCTTCTTGGGCGTCTATTCAACAATTAAAATTGCCTGGAATCCAAACTGGCTTGCTTTGGGCCTTCAGGAAATGGTACATAAGGCCTGGTGAATTTCGTATCTTCTGGGGTTTTGATTGTTGTGTAAGAAAGTGTATTTTAAAATGTTGTGTGTTTATTTGATGTCGTTTTAATTAAATTTTGAAATAATTTAGTTTTACAAATAATATTAAATGATAAAATTAAAGAGAAATTGATTAAATAAAAGATTACATGAAAAACCAAAAATAGCTCCTTGTACAAATTATTCTCTAACATCTATTATTTACAACTAAAACTATACATTTGGCTTATTGAAATTAGGTTTCCGCGGTGATAGCGATCATGTGACTGTGGGCGGGGCTTGATAAACATGGCCTACGCATATTTGGCTTTAACCGGCGTTTCGTTGACTTTCGGAGAATTATTATGGCTCAGCGGTATTTCCTTTGAGACATTTTAGATGAAGAATCTTTCGTTCTATCTGATGGTGTTGTTCTTTTTTTAATTTAAAATTTGGTTCTCTTTGGATCGATGATTATAATTCTGATGTGGCCTAGATTTTAGTATACCGGTCTAGTTTCAAATGGATTTAAAAAGTAAATTTCGGTCGATTGCTTGGTGATTGATTTAATCTTATCATTTGGATGGATTGGTTGGTTAATTTAGATGAATTTTGATATGGGAAAGATAGGGATACGAGGTCGAGAAATATTATTAATTATGTAAAATGTTATCGAAAGTCGGGTGTTTAAAATATTGTTGACTTATTGTTTGCGATCCTGTTCGCTAGATGTCGTAGTTCATATTGTTTATGAATGGTTTGGGATTATCAGTTTTCTGTCTCTCTCGCACCCATGCGTGTTTAGTTAAAATGCAGTGATGTATTATTCTTTTGATTGATTGATATTTTTATGATATATTTTGAATTGTTACAAATTCTTTAGGCGAATGGCTTGTTAGTTTTTCGCTATAATTAATAGTGACAACATAAAAAAATATTAAAAATCAATGTTTTAAATTGTTAATAAATATTAAACAAAATATTTTTCTTAATTTTTAAAAAGCCATTTGCATGCATATTGACTATACCTTTAAAATGACATATCGTTTATAATTTTCCGATTAAAAATAAAGGAAAAATTTGGATTTTAATTTAACATTGGTCTTATGGAGTATCAGCCAACATGGCCGACAGCTAAAGCCGACCCTTAAGAAAGTACATTGCAGTAAAAAGTATAGAGTATATTTTAAATTTTTGTTCAGTTTTACATTTTGGAATACTAAAAGCACCCTGTAAAATATCAGTATAAAAGGTGGACAAATAAAAAACAAATTTGAAATGTTAAAACCACACTTTTTCAATCGTTGGTTTCAAATAAAAAAATAACTCAATTTGTTTGATTGTAAATTCTCACAAAAATATCCACGGGGAAATGGTATGAATAAGATAGTGTTTGAGCAGGGCTGGATCTACAAATTCTGGGGCACTCAGCGATAATTTGTGAATCCTTCCTTTATGTAAAAGGTTAAAATGAAATAATATAAATTTTTTAATCAGGGCTGAATCTACCCATTTTGTGTTCCTAGCCCATGTAAAAGATAAATTATATTTTTAAATAATTCCAAGTAAATGATAACAAGTAAACACAAGTAAGAAAAGCTAAGGCAAAAATGTACATAGAACAGTTCAAAGTAGAAACTTATAATAGTAAAATTAGGAAATAAACATTTTATAACCTAGGTAAGAATATCTTCAAAGTTAGCAAAAGTTGTCTTTTCAAATGAGCAAACAATTTTAACAAGCTCTTTCCTTCTTTCTTTTCCTCCTTCATTAGTCTAACTGGCATAAAGTAAAAATTTAAAACAAAAAAATATTTTCAACAGCTCATTTGTTTTCCTAGATAGCTTAATGTTTTTTACCATAGCTTAACCAAAGGTAGATCGTTATTTTTTTTTAGAATAGAGATTCAGAGGAAGCTGTTAATAGGAAAAGTTGAATCAACAAATGGTATTATTACTGAAAAAAATACTTGCTACTACTTGCTTGAAAAAAATACTAGTTTCAGGAACTCAAACTGCACCAAGTATAACGGTTTTATATTTGTGTGACGACCTCGATTGAGGGATTTCACTGTTCTTGTACGGCCTGATGATGAAAACATAGTGTTTTGGAAACCGCCGTAGCCTTTTCAAGGTGAGTAATTAGACTATGAGACGGTGTACTATAAGTACAAATTTCTTATAAAAGCTTGTGGTCTGATGGCTGTTATAGTACATTAATAAGAGAAAAGAAATGCAATTCAGTCACTCTTTATTTATTATTGTGTAAGGAAATAATTTTAAAATGTAGTCTGTATTGTCATCGGACAATACATAAATCAGGCAGAAAACCACGGTCTTCTCTAATAACGTAAACTTTTTAACATTTTCACTGATTTGGCCGTTTATTTACGTTCTGCCGCTGCTATATTGTTGTGATATGCGTATATAAACGTTTTCACATTTCATCTTCAAGTGCTACACTCATTTTAAAACGTATAGCTTGTATTATTTTGCACTGATAAGTGCTGCGATGACGCAGAAAATATATGACCTGCTGTACTTAATTAAATCTTTCTATGTTACTAAAATCAAGTATGAGTGCTACACTATGGAGAGCAGTGTTTTATGTATTTGTGTAAATGTTATATTATGTGTCTGTGATTTTGAATTGTAATGTCCTGATGAACTCAATTGAGGGATACATTCTGAGGATGGAGCACAAGCTCTGAAAGCGTTAGTGCAAACCACAAAAGAAGTCATGTGGCGGAGCACATGTAAGGTAACTTATTGTTAATTAATAAGTACTTTGGAAAGTGAAGATGAAGATAATGACTTAATAAGTGATGTTAACAGTAGTGATGAATCAGTTCTTTTAAATTCTGAAAATCGTAATAATAGGCAAATTCTAGACGCCACGTTTTTCGATTACTCCGCCCATGGGCGTGGGGAGAGTATAGAAGAAACACAACAAATGTTTCAATGTTTCAATATAAACAGTAAATTTCATCCGCAAGTTCACAATTTTAGTCAAACTAAGATTTATAAACAATACATCTGAAATATTAAATTATTTTGAATATTTTGTGACTACAGATCTTACAAGTAGGAGTAAAATAGCTTCTGAGACAAATAGATATTTTCAGTATTTTGTTTCACATACAAATCCAGCAGTTTCATCTAGGCTTCGAAAATGTATTGACGCAAATGCCAATGAAATTTATTAGTTTTTAGGGTAACTAATTTTCAGAATTTCAAAATTAAGCGTGAATGAATGTTGATCAACTGAACAAATTTTAGAATAATATTTATTTGAAGCCATCATTTTGCTTAAAAATGTAGTTTAAATTATTTAAATTTAATAATTTATGTTCTATAACAGAAAAAAATTATTTAGCAGAACATAAGTTTCATTTCCATCTTCTGAAGGGAAAATACTGTGTTGTCCTGCTGCCGACGGGGCATAAATCAGCACACGGGTGTTGCATGCAACTGGTGTCCCAATACAGCAGTGAAAGGTTTAAGACCCAAAGGGCACACAACCAAATTCCATATGTACATGCCGATTCTTTTTTTGAGGTTTCACTTTCATTGTGTTCACTAATTCAATTAGTTTGAAATAAAAATCACACTTACCCATATTTACAAAGAAAATAGTTTTTGCGCTAGTTGAATATCTACACTATTTCATGGCACTTCTTGAGTGTGTTGCAAGGTTCTAAAAACAAACAAAATAAACATAATTTATGCCAAATAAGAATGATAAACATAGGTATGAAATGTGAAAGCAAATAATTGTTTTCTGTAATTAATTACAACTAGGCTTTATTAACTTAGGACCTAAATTAAACAACAAAAAATACAACATGTTATAATTTATTTTGATAAATAATAGTAGGCATTTTTTCTTTTATTGAATTAAAATGAGATAACATGTTATAAGTTATGTATATGAGGTTATTTAATAAGGTTTTTAACGATAAACAAGTCAAGTGCTGTACATATTTCTTTTTGTTCTGGTTTTAAGGTGTGAACAGCACTGGAAGGGTATCATCGCCAGGCATCAACTTATTTCAAACTAGTCAAACATCAGTAGTCTTCATGGATTCAAACCAGAAACCTTGAGCTTTGCAGTTGTATATAAAGCATGCATTGTTTAAATAAAATATAATATTCAATTTGTTTCTAGGTTTTTCTGCAATAGAAGAAAACAATTTCAACACCCATAATAGCATATTGTTCAAAATTAACAATACTTTTTTGTTTATTGCAGACTGAATGATTATTGTTTATATATGATGTTTGGTTTATATGACGTTTAAGAAGAATGCATAACTCTATATAAATTTAAAAATGTGTTGCTCTGTTCAAGTCCTGAATCCTTTATTTTGAATTAAAAGTTTTAATAAAGGCCTAAGGAATCTTTCCTTTGTGGTTTAACTATATATCGAGAAATTATACATACAATCGGAAAATTTAATAAACAGTTTATAAAATATCCTTCATTAGAAACCAACAACTTTAAAAACATAATAGTATATTGTATCGCAATCAAAAATTGCACTTATTTGCTGAAAGGTGAATTTTGAATACTTGCTCTGGATTAGCTAAATGTATTAGTTTAAGATATACAAAGTTTAAGTAAAGACAATCTGAAAGAAATACATGGTGGATACAGTGGTGAGCTAATAATAATTATTAAAAGTAACTTGGAACTAAATTGTACATTTTATACAAATATCAAATTTTAGATTGAAAAATATTCATTTTCGTGTTTGATTTTTATTTTCAAAAACTAAATTTAACGATCGTGGGAGTTACCAATAGAAGGAAAAACACTCATGAAATTCTTGTTAATTTATGTATCTTGAGTTTATTAACAGCATGAAACCTATACACAAGTATATTGTGTAAATATAGCTGATGCTTTAAATTTGTTGGTTATATATCTTTCTTTGAAGATTTATGATTATTTACATTTCAGATATTTAAATACAGTGTTAGTGTATTAAGAAAATTTTCAAAATATATGAATGGTTGTTGAATGATAGTCTGTGTTAGTTCAATAGTTTTTTTCAGAAATTTTGGTTTGGCAATATTATAGCTTTGGTAAAAGATACTTTACACAAAGATATTTTACAGGAATAAAAAAAAGGTATTATAGTCAAAAATCAACTGTCTAGTATTGCCAAGTTGAAAGGCTACTCTATCGGGAGCAAATGACTCCCTTCCTTCCTTGTTATTACTGTTTGACTTGGTAAAGTTTTTAAGTGCTAGAAAACGGTTACTGCCTTTAGCATCTGGTAATTTACATATTTGAAAATTAACACCTTTCATCATAGCTGTAGGTATATGATCTTTTCTCTGTGGCATTAGTGTCCCATTCAATAATATTAAAAGCAGTTAATTATTAATAAGAATCTATAAGATCTATCCTAATACAATAGATGAAGAACAGACTTACATGTGTGCGGGCAACGATCGCTTGCAGCTTGTTGAGTTGACTCACGAGAGTGCTGTTTGTGTCTTCTAAATTTGTTATCTTCTTACGGTACTCTGTGTTTTCAGAAGACAAAAGCTCTACCTTCCTTTCCAGAGCATCCATGTATTCTTTCTTTTTACGCCGACTTTCTTGTGCAGAAATCTGTAAAATGTTAGGATAACTTAGTAATAATATGCAATATAAACCATCTAGTAAAACCATCACTTTATTACTGTTAATGCAAAAAAAACAAACTGAATTTATTTATGTACATTTTTAGTAGTAACACTTAAAAAAGAGTGTTTTTTATCTGTAGTTAAAGCCAGAACTTCATGATTAAAATTGTTTGTTAGTGTAAAACTAACTTAAAAACTGTGTTATAACAATGTCCATGGACCTTGTTTAAGCTTCCAACGGACTAGAATTAAATTCAATGTCTGACCATAGGCAATACGAGACAAACAGGAAAACTGGTAAAGAACATAGCCAAACACCCATTCATAATATCAGAACTTGCTTCAACAATTATTTAGATTTGGAGGTATTTAAGGCTGTAATAATAATGATAATAATAATAATAATAAAATGTCTTTATTAAACATAAGAAGGAGAAATAAATAATTATACTAAAAATTAAAATTAAACTCTTTGATTAAACTAAACCTACATGCTCATGCTTTGCTACAAAATTTACTTATTTTAGTCCAATACCTTCTATTTAATGACTTAATAATTCTTGTACAGACACTTTCAGAAATTTTGGCGTCTAAACTCCTTGAGTATGGGAAACACAGCTAGGAAATGTCGGATGTCTTCTTCTGCATTGACATTACACAAAGAGCACAGTTTGGAAGTAGCAGGATAGGAGTATTTATTTAAATTTAATAATTCCGTCCTGGCTTTTTACAACCAAATAATTAAATCAAATTTCTTGTCACTTTTTAAACAATCTGCAAGTTAAACTGTTTATATTATATTAACCAACTACCACTAAAAACTGTTGTGCAATAATAACTTGCAATTTTATGTACTTTTTTAAAATTTTGTTTAACTTCCTCGATCCAAAAAATTGGAAAGTTGTACAGATCGAGGACTTTAGCTGTGCGCCCGGGAATCAGTTACCCGTACTGGACGAGGGGTGGAGAGGGGCGTCTTTTCTACAAACATTGGGTGACTCACCGGGCACAATAACCGGTTAACGCTACCCGGCCAACATCCACTCTATGTTTTATGCACGTGCAGTAGATGCCTGGTTGTGCGCACAGCTAAAGTCCTCAATCTGTAAATATTAGGAATGTCATACAACTCACTTAAACTTGCCACTCTTTAAGCAAGTACACCTGCCTTAGTAGGAGATATTTAAGTCTGTAGTCGCACATACCAATATTTTTTCTATTCTACAGAAAAAATTAGAAATCATAATTCTAATTGTAATTATTGTCAGCTGTATAATTACTTTTGCATGAGCACAAATAGATGTTAAAATGAAAAGAAACCACTTTGCCAGGTAAACATTTTAAACATTTGTACTGTGCTAATAACTTAATATTTAAATGTTTGAGAATTGTTTTCTAGATGGTTGAGCAAACCTGATGATCCAATAAAGCTTGCGAAAGGATTAATCATAAATTGATGTTGAGCTAATGTGAACTGGGGAAAATAGCTGAGTTTTTTTTTTCTTTGCCAGCTGGGAAGGGGCAGAGGAAGGTGATGACAAAGACGCAATTTTATTCACCACTTGGCAGGAGCTTATTACTTCAGTGGATGATACTAATGGTAATTACCATTATATTGCTAATTCTGTCTTATCATGGCTGATGAAATGAAAACTAGGCTAGAAGTCTTAGTGCTAGAAGTAAATAGTAAATAGTTAAAAGTATGACTCTTTCTATGCAATATGTTTTAAAGTCTTAGTACTAGAAGTAAATAGTAAATAGTTATAAGTATGCCAAAACAAAAAACAAATTAATAGTTGTATGTCTAATTAATTCTTAGTATTACATTCTGCAGAAAGTAATTTTGTAATTCAAAATACAGTATAATTCTTACATTTATAATTGTGTATTGTGGTACATTGCAGGTATAGGATATGAGAATATGAATTATTTATGTAACTTTCAACTTTTTTTTATAGGCCTACATTATTTCAAAATATAAAATAAATTATGACCCAATTCAAGCACTTATAATTGTGTATTGCCGTACTTATAGATCCAGAATAGTATTATTATCATCAATAATATTATTTATATCATTCTGGGATGTTGATCGGGTTAACCTTATAGGTTGTTTACCCTCAGGACCGCCGAGAGGGGGGGGCAAAAGGGGCACATTCCCCAGACCCCCAACATCAGGGATTTAAAAATAATTCAAAAATTGAAAACAACGAATATGTTGATTCAACAGCCAATTTACTTTTTTTCAATGATGCATTAGTTTAAAAACATTTTTATGAAACTTAAAATAGCTTGATATTAACTGAGTTCAAAATAAAAATTTTCCTCCCAAAGGAAAAATAATTAAGTGAAATTATAAAGTGTGATTTTTAAGTTACCCGGACAGATTTATTTTTGTAAGGTATTAAAGGTTCGTGGTTGACAGTACTCGTCAGTGCAGTTGTAATCGACCAGACGACGTCAGGCAGACGGTGCTCAGTTTGAACTTTGTTGTTTAAAGAGTAAATGTAGTTTTTCTTCAACATCCTAAGTTTCAATATAGGCAATTATTGTCATTAACCTTCTGTCGGACGCTATTTAGGGCGGTATTTTGGCCGCCTTTTCACTAAAAACGATCTTACATAGACAAAGACAATTCGCAGCGCAACGGAACACACACGTATTCTCTAATTCCATCATAAGACACCACATGGCAGGCAGGAGCTATTATAGAGTCACGAACAACGCTCATACAGAAATGTCAAAGTTGACGAGGTCAATGTTTCATCCGAAGAGCGGCCAACTTGCCGCCCAGCGCCCTACCACATGTGTAATTTTTTGCACCTCAATGGAATATATAAGTACACATTTGTTGTACTTTCGTAGCAATTTTACTTTTATTTCAAGGCTGTTTTCTGTAGTTTCAAATACATCAGTATTTGTCGATTTTATTATTTCTAAGAAGTAGGTAATTCATTTTCTACTTTCTTTTTCTCTTTCCTCTTTTATTTTTGGTCATCAATGTAAAATGTAAGTATACAATTGTTGTATTAATGTATTTTATTTCAGTCTTTATTTTTATTTATTGTCCTTTCTTCGATGAACTTGGCCTAACGCTTTCATAACAGGATGATTCCGAACGTACGGAATCGGATACATTCGGAAATAATCGGAACATTCCGAGTGCTTTAATAATCAGAATCAGAGAGAATTTGATTCTGGAATCTCATAACACTAGTTAAATGGTGTACATATGCACTTACAGGCTAAACAGTGATATTATTCAAAGGCAGTCAAAATGCCGCCTGCGCCCATCAGTGTGAGCTCAGATGGCGTGCCCGCCAGAAGGATAATTTCCAATATTATTAAGTATGATGTATGTCTACATGCACTATATTATTTTCATTTTTTTAGTATTAACTATTGTATGAAAAGAAGTTACCCTTCCTTACCCCCCTCAACATTTAGATTCGAGTCTGGAGGCCTCAAGAAATAAATTTGCCCCATGCCCCCTAAACCCTCTCGGCAGCCCTGTTTACCCTTATACTCAAGGCGATTTAATTAGGAATAATATTTGCATAGACAAGTTAGTCTCAACTATCTACTACTCGAACTAGCAATTTAGTTGGGGTTACTAATAGCAGTAAGCAAAGTCATTTAGTGTGAAAGAGGCTTAAGTGAATGAAGTGTTTGATGTGAAAAAAAGTGCCCATTAAAGTAAGTATAAAGATTTTTACATTTTATTAAAGGCAAATTATTAAACTATTGAAATGAAATCACATAATCTACCTTGTTCTTAATTTTTCTTCGGATTTTCTTTAAAGATTTCTCTTCTGCTTTGGTCAAAGGTAGCCGTGTAGGGATTGGGTATCCTTCTGCCAGAAGTGTCCTTTTTTCTTCTTCTGTCAGCATTAATACTCCTGTAGATCCTTTCTGTATTTTACAAGAATAAGATGTAAAATCTACAATTACAAAATCCTGTATATGAATATATTATTATATTTATCAATGTTTGAAGGTAAAATAAAAGGAATATGAGTTTGATGATCCTTTTTAACGAGAAAGAACTTACAAAAAACTAAAATAAAAGGTCACACAATTACTTTCAATAAAATAAGTCAATTCAGTTTTATTCCTAGCCTTATTAATTATATTAAATTCTATAGACTACTGCCCTGTTTAATCTAGTTTTGGTAAAAGATAAAGACAATATACACCACGAATTAAAATAAATAAATAAGTGACGGTTTTTTTAGTATTAAATATACATTTCTTTTTATTCATTCTGTCACGTGTAATAGGATTGAACCTTTGTAATCAGAAATTAAATAATGTTGTTGAAATTATTGTGTAACTCTATACCAATGGAAAACTAGCACAATAATAGAGTTATCTACAACAAATCACTTAGGCCTTAATCAGCAGTTATTAACTAAAATCAAAACAAGATTGATTTTTACGTAATAAAAGTATGAAATGTGCACTGTGTTTTCTAATTATATTATTGTATATTAATTAGATAAGCCATTTTGATCGATAAATAAATTCTTAAATTTTTATACTAATTTTATTATTTCCAAAATATTAGTTCTTAAAATAAATTATAATTAAAAAGAGCTGATTAGAATAATACACAAACACAGATTAGACAAAGTTTAAAATAATGTGAATAATTTTAAAAGTATTATAAATTTGATTTTGGTCTTAAATATTATAAACTATCCATCAACCTGATTCAATGAAAGAACTAATAAGAAATGAAAGTCAATTTTTTACATTGTTAAAATTTAAAACATAAAGATAAGAAACGTCTATGATGAATAACATATTTAGAGGACGAGCTCACAATTGTAGGCCCGTAAGAGTATATCATAAACAAATTATCATATTTTGGCTGTTTAAATTTTGTAGGAGTTTTAAAAGAACGAACAAGTTTATTCATCAATTTTGGTACCAGTAATATAAATTTACTTTCTTTCTTTTTTGTAAGTACAAGATAAACATGGTCTAAGAAACAAACAATATTGAGATATTGCAAAACAGTCAAATGCTGTAGCCCAATCTTTATATTATTTTAATATTATGTAATAATAAAGGGGATAACTTCAAATGAAAATAAGAAAAGATAACAACCAATTTGAAATTGCATATGATTTGTGCAACTCACAAAAACATATTACAACTAAATTACATTACTTACAGGTTGACTACTTATAAGTGGTGTTTGTATTGGCTGCCTACTGGATGTACCAGTGGTCGTCGTACTATGACTGGCTGCAGATAGGAACAGCCTGCGTGATGGCGAGGACGGATGGGATGGTGAAACGTTGCCTTCGCTGTCGCTCGAAGTCGATGATGGTGGTGTAGGTGGTAACGTAAACCCTGGAATTTAATAAACTCATTAAAATAAACACACTTCAAACATAAGACTCAAAATTTTGATGTAATAGAAAACCCTGTATTTTGAATATGCTCAAACAAAGGTCAGTACTAGATAAAAATGTCATGGCTCCTCTGAACCTTCACTTTATTGAGTTTATTTTTTATAAGAATTACCTTATTTACTGTTGCCTTTTACTACCTGAAACTTCTGTCTTGATAGAATCACAAAAAATTATAAGCATTAATAATCTTATATTTTTAATCCAACTAAAACTACAAAAGAAAATGTCTTAGTTTCCATAAAGAAGGACCCTTTAAAAGAAGGTGTGTTTTTTAAAATTAGTAATTTATTTATAATATTTTGAGAAAAACATACCACTTCAAAATACTTATATAAGTAAATATAAATATAGAAACATTATACAATTATTTATATATAAGATTACTATGGGAGACCCTTGCGTGCTCCGCATGCCAACTCCGTTGGAACCTTCTACAGACATATGTTTTCTTTATAATAAAGGTGTTTATTATAATAATTATCTCAAAGCTAAGATGGAAATAATGTTAAAGGTCCAAACCTAATTACTTCAGATATTTTATAATGGAAGTTATAATAAAGGTTAATAGAACCAGCAAGGCTGATGTCTGCACTTAAATAAAACCTAATCTAAAAAGTTAGAAATACAAACAATTGTTAAAAATTTTGAAATCAGCTGTTAATGAAAATATTGGATCAAATAGCTGATAAA